>JABASD010002346.1:0-27693 GCA_019776165.1 Pogonognathellus flavescens
AATTTTATGCTCTTTTCATAAAACATACAACATTGTGACATTTTGAAAGTTGAAAATGGCATTTATGGCCAAAATTAATACATTGTATGCCGCTTCCGTGTCATGTTGTCTTCCTTCACATTTACCCAGCTCTGTGTTCAAGTCTGTGTTATTCACAGTCGCCTTAATTTGTTATAAATACACGCAAACATCTAAGTAAAAAGATTTCCATGAGACTGCTCGTTTTCCTTCTTAATAGAGTCCTCTGTCAGCAAAAGCATCTTGCACTTTGCCTTCCTTCCTTTTGTCGTATTTATAACATCTCAGTTATGCATTCATCTCAATAAGTCCCTTACTTTTGTCTAAGTTGTCCTGAGGATTTTCATTATGTATTATACTTAATTATGCAATGTTTATAATATAAACACCTTACTACATAGTACACCCTGCAATGAGCTTGATATCATGTAAAGCGTATTTGATAGAACTACTAGCTTTAAGATTGGAGATATTCAGAGTCTAAATTTCAATTGGTAGCATGTAGAGACAGGTAGGTGATTCTTTTTCTCGCGTAATAAATACGCTTGTTGCACTTTACTTGTCTTCCTTCCATGCCCTGCCACAATACGTTCAATGCGATGCTCCTGCATAGCGTTAAGGTTTTTCTATAGAAAGTTTGAGTTGGATCTGCGACTTGAGTAACATGCAAGAGAGTTATTGCCGAGAATAAAGTATGCACATTCCTAGTCTACTTTATATTTTGACACAAGTGAACGTATTTCCAAAAAAACTTTTTTGTAATCAACTACAAAGTGTAAACTACGACGCAACACAATAGTGGAAGCACCTGTTGGCTCTGTCAGGGTGTCGACCTGCGTCTCCAACTAAAATACACTGCACTACGATTCTACGATGATGTTACATATTCCACTGTGCTCCCTACTTAAGTAACTTATTATGCACAACTATGTAACACACATAGCAGCAATGCATTGAGGCATCATGCAATTACACACTCTATACTTAAAAATAAGATTGTTATATGACAATGGTAAGGTAACGTATTGACCTAATGAAACCGTGACGACATCTTAAGAAATAATTATAATTATTTATATAATTTTAATGAAATAAAATAAAATTTGTCTAATAATGCAAGGGGTATGTTGAAGCAGCACAAATAGCTGGAACTTTATCAGTGCAGATAAAGTTTGTATAGCCAGAGCTGTACTTAGCAAGAACCATTGTGGATCAGCCTATCGCTTGGCTATGTATATCCTTCAATTTGTTTGCAAATTTCTGTGCAAAGATTGCGTCAGGTAAATAAATGGTACTTGTGAATGAACCGAATGTCATGATGATATTGTAACCTTGTACGTTTATCAGCCTTCTCTTTGACAATCGGCGTGCCTTGTGTATTTATAGCTATTACATAAAACAAACAACAGCGTTTTGGGCTTCGCTACACTGGTCATTTGGAAGTAAATGATATTCTGATTCATGAAAGCGTTGGGGTATTTGCGTAGGGCAAGTATAAATAGCAGTTGGCAATTAATATTAGCCATGGTGTTAATACTACTATTACGAAAGAAGGAAAGTGTGTGAGTGGAAGGAGAAAACGTGTGTGGAGCGAAGTAAGCGGCAGTGGCAATAAACAGGGCAATATACTTTGGCTGCTAACAAGTTACTACTTACTTAGTTGTGTAGCATGAAGGATATAGGGCAAGTTTTGTCAGTCAACTCTGAAACTGAAACTCACTCGGTTATTAAAGGGTAGTTGCTCTTTCCCTTTCGCTTCCACAGTTCAGCTCAGTTCACACTAAATAGCTGCACTACTGTGTTACTTATTATCTCATCTTACCTACACTCACAGTACACTTCTTCTACGTCTATTCTTCTTCAGTCTTCTTCTGTAATGCTACACTTACAGTCAGTCGGATACACAGGTGTCTTGTCTTCTTCTTCATGTAATCATCCAAGGCATCCCCACCATCCAATCCTACAACTACTCTACCTGCTTTGTGCTTACCCTCTCCAAAATAATGTCCAATTCTGTTACAGTCACTATACCTCCACCAGTAACAATAATTGCATCATGGCTCTGTTCCTACCTAAGTACATCCAGAAAACCCATTCAAACAGATCCAGCTACCAACAGCAACGTCAAATCAATTAACTCCACAATTCCAATACTAGAAGAGTACTGATTTGGTAGGACTGAATGTGAATAGCGTTTGTAGCTGATTGAATAAGAAGTCGCAAGAATTGACAGTTTAGAGAAACTGGAATCTGGGTGTATTGGTTCAGAAAATGTTCAATCATTTTATTTTACAGCCACAGCATCCTTTCAAGCTCATTCACAAAATTCAAATTTTAGTTGTCATATTCACGCACAAATTCATCAGTCACATTGGTTTTTCTGTTAAGATATTTCACACAGCCATAATACACGTCGCATATTAAACATTTGAGTTACCACTGTTTGGTCAGTGTTAGAAACGACAAAGTTTTTATAGAGACTGTAACATATTATTATACAAAGTAAAACCGAAGCAAATTTCTGCGGTTTATTTGTTTGTCAGAATATGAAAGTTTTTTATCATTAATTGTGTGCGCTACTATAATATCAGTTAATAGAAGATCCCACCAACGAACACTGGATGGGGTCGATGTGTTTTTGAAAGTATGTAATGTGATGTCTAAAAGTGAAGACTTGTATTATGTAAAATGAACTGTGGAGCGTTTAGCAGTGTCAGAATAGATAGGAGTAGTGTAAGTAGCAGTTTCATAACAAAGTACATAATGCCATGTTTTATGGTTTCCTTAAGGCACACGTTAAATGCTTGAGAAGTTATACTTACGCATAGAAAGTGTTGTGTGAGATGCGATACGAATGCTTGGAAGTACACAGCAGCTCATATGCGGGGTGAGTGGTTATGAATTACCCAAATAAAATCAACTGCACATAACTACAACATTTAATGGCACTCTCCTTTCCCACTGCCACTCTCAACCAAATCACAAGCCAAACCATTTCTTGCTAGGTACTTATTCACGTGTACTTTAACACATACCTGCCCCTACGTGCTCTACGTATTTATAAATAACAATAACGCCTAGACTGGCATTTACCTAACTTTTCATTGCGTTTCTCAATTTAAGTTTCTGTTTAACCACTTGTTGGCTCTTATATAAATTCCTCACGCCTTCCTGCGACATTTTCTCAATAAAAAACCGTGGTTTTTAAAAATATCGCAGAAAGCAAGAAATGTCTTATTACAATTTGTAGATGAATTTTGTATGAATATGAAGTGTTGTAAATTAGTTTAGTAGTGTGTATAGTGCATTACCCTGTATCTACAGGCAAAGCCGTATCATTTTAATTCTTTTAATTAAACGTTCACACACTTTTTCCATTTTATCTTTTACTAGGTAATTTAAGATTACAGTACAATGTTTGTATTATAGTAGTTGCAGACTGCGTTGTATTAGCCAGTAGTGCTACATAAACTGCATAATAATTTAATTTCGCAGATATGCAATAGTGCAGACTCATGTGTGTGGAATAATTGTTTCTAGTACCAGTAAGTAGTAGCAATTTTATTAGAAGAAAAGCTCGTCTTGCTCATTTAAATTTAATTGAAACAAAATAAAGAGGAGATAATGTGAATGGCATTGACCTTTGCGAGTGAGTACCTTTACTTCGCAGCTTTGTTTATTTTCCCTGACGCTCAAATTGACTCTGCGATTTAAATTGACCATTCTCACCTTCATGAATAACTTAAACAAGTAGGTTGCTCACACAGAGGATGTCGTTTTTACGAGTTTTTACTTTTACCAACATACCAACAACTAAGTTTAACTTCAACGTGTCAGTTGGACGTCTAATACACAAGCAAAGTCCTGGGCAGAGCAAATGTGCAAGATACTTCTTTGTAGCAAGTTTTATTTTATGCGCCTAAATACTACGTTCATTTATTGATAGCATCTACTTTATAGCACTGCGCCTGAAATTTTTACTTCTTAATAAAAATGTACAATGGACGAAGCAAAGGTCGATGTGTCTTGTAACGTTATGATTATTTTTAATGCCTCCAACATTCAATCCGTGTTACGCTGTATTAGTACTAGGTAGGTATTTATATGGGTTTAATAAGATATAATTTTACTGCATGATTTCCGCTTTAACAAATCATAATAATATTATTGCACATATCTTCCTAACATGCCGAATGACATTCGTGGAAGCGAAATGAGCAAAACATTGATATTCGCTTTCTTAGTGTTTAAATAGCAATGGAAAGAGATAAGTAAAGCCATAAAATGTAAATAGCGCCGTTTCTGCGTACGCAGTCGTCTAATTAAAAGCCACGCAACAGTTATTCCATGTAAACATGGCTAGTGTAGAATGAGTATAATATGCTATGAGTATAATATGAATATAATATGCTGAGTGTATTATGCTAGGAGTACTATATGTTATGTGTGTATGGTATGAGTGTAGTGTTGTAGGCACTGACCAGTTAATTGGTTAGTAAGAAGGGAACTATTAAAACAAAGTCAAGTTTAGTTGGAGACTGAAAGTGGAGGAAACGATAATTAAGAGAGCCGAGTGTACACATTGCATGTGTGGAATATTATTAGGTTAGTAGTTGAATTAGCATTCATTGAGTAGAGAAATGGATTAGCCTAAGAAAAGGAGCAGCTTGGTTCGTCCGCCGCAGTAAACTTTGAACTGCGTTGCATTGGTCTGAGAAGACAGTCAGTAGTTTATAGCAATCAACTTGATTCTTCTGCTTAGTTTTCTCACGCAGCGTGTAATAAAGGAAGACTCTCGCTCTATCGCCGTTCACATGACAAACATAAAACATAATGCAGTTTTGACGGTTACTTAAGTTATAAGGTGAACTTCTACTCCCAATGCATTGCACAGGCCAACTTTTCATTTCTAAAGGTCATCATAACACTTCCCCACTCCTTCAACACCGCTTTTCTTAGCAGCAAACAAAAATAAAACGCTCCTTTAGTCATCAGCATATTTGTCATCCATTCCCTTTCCAACTACGTCCAATTAAATACTTACCTGTACAGTTGCACACAAACGGAGAATTGCAGAGGCGCTTGGAACAATGTTGAAGGGAAAAAATCAGAAGATGTAGAAGTCTGCGTTAAGTACAAAGAGCGATGTAGTAGCATGTAAAGATAAAGAATCTAAAGGTTTTGTCATAGAGTCGACAATGTTATATGCACGAATGGAATGGTTCAAAGAAGTATCATCCGAATTGAACGTAAATGAAAGACAGAGATATATTTTATAATCAGTCCAGATCCTATTCACAGGAAAAATTCATATCAAGGAAATATATGATAGGATAGTAATCAAGTATAGGATTATTAATTGGTGCAAAAGAAACAATTACTTTATTTTCTGTAAACTGAAAAAAGAAAATGATGTAAACTTCCAAAGGAATTGAACACGCAGGTCAGAGGGGGTCATGCCAGTCCAGTGTTCTGAGAGGATAGTGTCAAATATTTCAAAATAATCTTCGTATTTGTAATTAGCATCTAAATACTTGTTGGATTAACAATATTTCATAATATAACTTTAATATTTGTCCTTCAAATACCAATACTGTCTGCACACCGCACAATTGTGATTGGGATTGACGGTGTCCGTTTGGCATTCACATTTTGTTTTGTGACGGTTTTCGTAACACCGAAATGAATCTCTTCTCTATTTGAGATGGAGGAAGAGAGATAAATTGCATGAAAGAAGGGAAAAGGAAGATTTAGGTTGAGGATCAAGAGCGTCGTATTGAGGTTTAGGAAAACAGATGGATGTTTTGGAGGAGATGGATATGGAGCGTCGTTGGGTTAGAGGCGTTGAGATGTTGTTTGAGAGAGCATGGAAATGAGATGAGGCAAGAGACTGCCAGGCGCCAAGCGGGAGACCGGCAGATATTTACTTGCAGGAGGTTCAATCCGTTGTAAAAAATAAAAACTTGTAAGTGAAGGGAGAGTGGCCTCAAAAGATTTTGTGCCAGCAGAACAAATAACATTTTTCTCTTTTCAACTATTAACAGTTCAAAATCTTAAAATCGATTTATTGTCAGACCCAAATTGAATTTACTTCATTCAATTTTAAATTAATTTATGCAATTTTAGATTTCACTTCTAATCCTTTGAACAACTTTCTTGGACTTAGCCTTCAAAGGTTATCCAGTTGAACAAAGAATTCCTTGTGTGAGTACAAAAATGAATAGTTTACATATTTGACGAATATTAAATCCTTCCCTGCCCCATGGAAATGCAACGTGTGGAAATAATTAGTGGGATTACACACGGATAATGCAATGCCCAACACAATGGAATGAGGGCGATATTTAGGAAAAGCATTTTCAAGTGTTATTTGTTTCCGCTGCCATCTTTATTTCTGACCACCCACTTCCAGTTAACATCTACTAACAACCATTTTATTGACTTCGCGGAATTTACAGTAATATAATGAGACAACCAAGTAATGTAATCTTCATCAGATCTTACGTCATTATACTTTTAATAACTTTCATTGTTTGCCACTTTTTGTTGATGTAGCTGTAGCACGTTTTTTCTTTGTGCTTTATGTATTTCATGTAGATATCTCTGATCTCTATCTCTATAACTTCTCAGCCAATTCTAGCGTTGAGAAAGATCATTAAATTTATGTTATTTATTTATTTATTTATTTATATCATTGCATATACTTCAAGAATGGGGCTATGAGGCAACGAGTCTAGAGTATCCGACTAACAATAAGCATTTGTTATGTTATGACTTATGAGGAAGATAATCTCCATTTTTCTCAAAATGCGTTTTGTGTTCGACGAGTTTCAATTTTTGATTTTGCGTTGGTGAGAAATGTTTGTGGTGGTTTGGAGTTACGTGTTGCGAATGTTGTGATGTTATGATGGGTGTTTGCAGGTAATTGCCCTGTGATGAGATTCTCGTAAAATGTGATAATGTGCGGTAGTACTGTTTGTATGGTAAGCGATGGATTGCGTGTAGAGTGGTGGTTTACAGTGCAGATTGCTGACAGCACAGACTGCAGTTCGTTGGTAGTCCTATGCGTTTGTAGTTTTGTGTGTAACTGTAAGTATGTAAATTGTAAACATTTGCAGATGCTTGACGTAGTGATAGTAAATTTGCGTAGAGCGACTACGACTCGTATTATTGCAAGAAGACGTTGGATTTGGACGTGAGTGAGTGAGTGAATAAGATAGAACAGGGAAAAGTCAAGTTGTATTACAAGAAGAACAAGTTTTTTAAAGCCGCACACAAATGATATGCATATAAATTGATATAAGTGGTAGTGTGTGCAAGATATGCCATGGGAGTGCTTACTACTACATCTACTACGAACAATAAGTGTACTACTATACTACTACCACTAATTCCTCGTACACTGCACACCACAGATAGTAGGAATTAAGAGTAAGAGTAAGAAAGAGCAAGGAAAGAGTAGGACTAAGAGTAAGAATAATAACAGTTTGTGAAGTAGACGATTATTAGCGACTGCTTTATCATGGAGTAGACTTTTTGCCATTCCGTTTCTGCGTTGAGACTGTTCTTACATTATCTGTACTTTTCTTGTCTTGTATGTAATTTAGTAGACATAATATACAGGTTTCATTCTCAGTTTCAATTAACTAACTCAATACATGTTGATGAATGTGTAAGAATGTAGGAGAACGTGTGTGTGGAGTGTTGTGGATGTCTGTAAGGGGAATGCAAGTTATGAGGTTTGCACTGGATTGGTGTGGAATGAGTGAATGAACGCTCTTTCTTCCTTTAATGCACTTCCAACAGTTCATATTATTATATTGTAATATTTCTTATCAGCACCTAGTCACTCTAACTGCCTTCCTATGGGAACTACACATACTTCTGTCTCATATCAATGTCCACTTTCCCTTTGCACACACCACTTTGCCCAAAAAGAAGTCCTTTGACTCTTAGAGTCAACTCAAAGGCAAATAACACGCAGTCCGAGCCACCACCTTCGTTCTCTCTTTTCCTCACTCATCCCAGCCATTTTCATGTTTAGCAGACACTCAAATAATATTATTATCTTCTCCTATTCCAACCTAATCTTGTTCGCAGTGTGTGCATAGAAATACCACCACTTCCATCCAATCCACAAAAATTGTTAAGTCAAAACTAAAAGTCCTAGTGTAAAATTAAAATCCGCATCCACAAAGTTCCAAATGTGCTTCAATGCCGATTAAAGGCAACAAAATCTTTTTCGATGCCCGTAGCTTTGACTTGTTGACTAAGCGAATTAACGATCGCATTTAAAAGCACGACGCATCTTTTTCAGAGTAACTTTCTATTTTGGCGAGTAATTTCCGTATTGGGGATGGGAATGGGTAGGTACAGAGTACATGCCATAGCATTATCAAGGTCCCAGCATTGAGAAGGAAGCTTCATTCGTCGCTTGTGCAGAACCACTACGCGCTATATAAACTAAAACGCAACATTAATTTATTTCTCTAAACATTTTCTGTTGGTCAACGCAAATGGTGGGCAATTCTGACAGCACATCCATGCATCCCTCCAACCATAAGTTTGACTTTGCCATGTCTTTTCATCTCATATTCGGTTAATAATCCAATCGCTGAATTCTAAAATCTTCAATCATTTTCTTTAGCTTCCTCGAAACAAAAGATGAAAAAATTGAATTTTTATATGCGATGAAAAAGACTTAGCTATGTATAATTGGAGTGTTTGTATTTTAGCATGGGGTAGAAAACGAATGGATTGTAAATAGAAGAGAGTATGGGTAAAATATCTGTAGAGCATTGCATAGGAGAATACAAGGAAGTGATGGAGAAGGCCTAGTGAAGTTGATTTACATTGATTCAATTATTATTGGCATAGTCTACGCAGCAAGACTAACCGACCGTTTGCCTATTGGACAAGCGACAATGTAATAGGAACGGATTCTGAGAAAATTGACAGTGCACCCAGTCCCTATACTTCTGTGAGTTATCTCGGGGCTGGGTGTGAAAGAAAATTCTGAGTTGATTTGTAGAGAGAAGGCGAAGTATGTCCAGGATCCACTGCAGCTGCATTCTATTTTCTAGATGTTCTGTACATTCATTTTAGGAGCATCCTCCACCTTTTGCTGCACTGCCCCGCGTCTCACTGAGTATGCCGTGTGCAGTGGCAAGAAATTCCCTGTGTGTGCATACAGCTCTTTATTTCGATACCTGCCTCTGTACTGTCATGGCTCACACTTACTTCCACACTTATTACATGCCCAATCAAGCCAAGAACAATCACATGTTGCTCTGCTATCCTGCCATGCCTTATCCCAGCCATGTGTGTCTCTTTCCAGTGGAATATTTCCCTTGCACGGTGTCGATGCGCATTGCTCCACTTCCTTTATGCTGCCATTATGTCATAACACATTTATCGCATCAATCTCATCCACGCACTTAGTTTGTCCGGTGCAAATAATTCTGTTCTGCTCCAAACAAACAATTCTGGAAGTGGCAATTAAGAACTTATGGCTGAATTGCTACAATTACAAAGGCCGGTTTATTGTAAAGCATGTTCTGAAGATTTGCACACCGCACCGCCTGTGTGTGTAGCGTTGTCGCTAATTTTCTTGTTGCACATTGGCACATCCTTGTATGAATCACAAAAACTCTCAGTGCATATATACCCTTGAATTTAAAAATTTTGTACTCGAGTCCTTACAAGATACATGTCAGATACAAGTGTGGAGAATGACTGGGGTGGCTGACTGCACACTCCGTCCCCCGTTTCATTTCATCCTACATTTTATTCCGCATTCTAACTTGGCCAGTAAGTTCGTTTGCTCTTTCTTGATCTACATATTTCTCACGCACAACTTCTCTTTTAATCCTCTGTAGATTCGTATATATGTATTTTATAAATATGTAGCACCCTTTCCTTTTCATCTTTCCTCTCACCGAGTTATGTCAGCTCCTTATCAAACTTTTTTGTCTCAATAGATCCAATTATCGTTTACACCTTTTATGATAATTTAGTTTCTCCATTTTTCCCAGTTTACAATAAAAAATTTCTTCCCCTCAAATTCTGTTGGAATTTTACTTACGAAATATTAATCCGACGGGAAACAGATTCCATCTCTAGTGAGCAATATATTATCAGTAGTAAGAAGATTTTAGCTTGTGGCAGTTTGCGAGCAGCAAAATTACTTTTCGGACCTGCTGCTTTAAAGCCTTGTTCGGGAATTTAATAGCGAGTACCACAATAACTGCCATATAAAGACTGTTTCGATCTGGGCCGTTTTTTACTCATTGTGAGTTTGTAATTGAATCAATCAACCTTAGCAAAGTGTTTAAGAAGCCCTGAACAGTATCTTTAGGCTGAGATTGGTGTTAGGTCTACGGTGTACGTAGTAGACGAGATAAATGCAGAGAGTAAGCTGCAGGTTGTAGTTTAGTTGTGTTTGCGTGTGGTAGTTGTGCTGGTTGGCAAAATTCGCTAAAACCGTAAGTAGAAAGACTTAGCTCAATTATTGCAGAAATTACGCTGATAATATTATTAGAAGAACCAACCCAAAAGTACTTTTGCCACTGCCAACAATGCTTTTGCATGAACGTGTATCTCTCAACCCACTCACAACCAGTCAGTCGTTCTGACTCCACTTCTCTGAAGGGGTGGTAGCTGTGGCAGTGTGCAAAGTGTACCTGCACCACAAAATACACTTTCTTGCACCTAACTTCATCTCCAACTTGCAACTCCTTCATTTTTTCTGTAGGAAGGGGAAAATGCCACCGTGTTCTTGTCTTGTAAGTCATACCATTCATTTTTACTATCAATAATTGACTATTCATAGTTTATGCCCAGCTCCATTAGCAGCTACACTGCACACTCTGAGCCCTGAATATCATTATGATAATACATCAACCACCGAATGCAGCATCGTTTGCAATCGTTTTACTTGCAGTATGAACTAGTGCATTTAAGACGCTGTAGAGTTGTAAACAGATTTGCAGGAAGTGTTTCAACTAATTCAAAAATTAACACAAAACTACCATCTTAGAAAATCTGGAGGAGTATTTCTGTTTGTATAATTAGTTGGACAGACTTTACTTTGACATAATGTTCTTTGTTTAATACACAAACTCTCCATAAATCCATCCAATGCCGAAAATATTTTTGTTTCTCGATATCTGAAACTGTAAATTGTTATTATTTCTTAAAATTTAAACGTAAAGGTGCTTTCTAAACATTAGCATTATTTGATTAAAATTGACAAAAATCTGTTTGACCATCTTGATGTGTGAGGGGGGTTGGAGGTCCCTTTTTGTAGACTTACTAGTTGAATTATCCTAAGCACTGCGTTTTTCTCTAACTGAACAAGGTACTAGGTTTTTTGGGTGAAAACATAAAATCTGGAGATGCATAAGGGCGTGTGCAGAATTGAATGAAGTAACGACATAGTTAGTGTTTACGTAGGGATTTGTGCGATAATAATAATTGAGAGAAGTTTGGAGTAAAACTGGCGGAGTGAGATATTATGTTGTTAAAAAGTTTTGTGAGTGATCTAAGAATATGGCGTAGTGAAACAATTGTATTTTATGTCTGGTAGGCCAAATTAACCAAACAAGCCAAATAACAATGGTGATGCGGATAAAAATAATATAGCGTTTTGCGAAAACACTTCCGCAATCTCAACTTCTCGTAGCACCAACCACTTATTCTTATGACCACATCACATCGCATACCTGTACAGGCTCTACAAGTGAAAATTACGTATTCATTACCAATAACCTAGCAGAGAATGAGTGGTCGTTTTACTTCGCATAGAGCCTGTTATATGCAACTTTATTCTGATGTTATATCGAATGCTATATCGAATGCTATATCTACAGATAATGCTATATCTAATGTTATGTGTATGTGCATGTTTCATAGTGGCTGTGTTTGTTATTGTGATAGCGAATGTGGTTGAACACAACGTGGAAATGATGCACAAAACTGTACAGTGAGTGTGTTGTGTTAACTATAGCTACTCCCCATCATCACAATTAGTGACTTTATATCTTCACGTACACAACCCAACCACTCCGCTGTAACCTGCAACACAACTTCGATTCATCTCGCGTCTTGTGTTCTCCCAGCACTCAATGTGAACGCAACTTCAGTTAAGGCATCACACAGTCAAAGATGCACAGATTGTCTTTTCCATTAATTCATGTAATAAAACTCATTCTTCCGCTTGGGACGTACATGTAATAAAGCAAAGAGTTGTATTATATCGTCATATATTATCATCGTCTCACATTTGCAAAAAATCTTTGATCGCCATTCATTTTTATTCCACTAAGAAAAATGTATATCTAGCAGACCGGCCAGTTAGCCACATACAATTAGAAATTGTATGGTCGAGTAATGTTACAATGTGCCGCAAATGAGCAAGTGACATATGATGCTCCTTCTAATTACAAAATATTCTTTTTTATGATTCTCTACACGTCACTGTCTTCCTTCGTGGTCTGATTGTGTGATGCCTCAACTTTAGTTCCGAATTGCCAACAGACTGCCAACTTTTATTTTTTATTACTACGCACATTATTCTGTAACATTCACTTAGTCCATAAAACCGATAGGCTGCTTTGCTGCGGTACTGCAATATATTATTTGCTGCATACTTTAGAATTTACATGTTGCTGTATGTAGGCACATAATAATACGTGCATAGCCACGACTAGAAATAGAAGTACTAAATAGCATCGGCACAAGTAGAAGTCATAAACTGAGGTACTTACACAGAACAAAATTGTTTATGATAGACAAGAATTACCAGGTACTGGGACTAATGTAAACATTGTGAATAACAAAGTTCTTGGAAATTATGCCTTTTCGACATAAAATTGTTTCATTAATTGCGAGTACACAAGAAGCAATACGCTAACAGAATTGACACAAATAGAAATGCACGTCGAACTGCAGAGTTGCTTTTAATAATGTTTAATTCAGTTCCTAATTTTATATTTTGCCATATTTGTGGTTAATGTGAAGTTGTAAATTGCTATTTTCCTAAATTGGTGGTGAAAATTACGTCAATGTTGTACTGAAAGAAAATCCTATCTCCATGAAGCAAAAGAATTCATTTTTGTTTTGCACAAGTTTAGATGAAGAAAAGACCGTCACAAATCTCAAGTGGCTGTACTGTGCCACTGTCAATTAATTGTCTCATCTCATGTACGAGTAATTGCATTGCATTGGTAGGCCATGCTTTGCTGTGTTTCAGTTTGAGTTGGTAAGAAGAGTTCAATGAATGCTTCTGCGCCCTCTACGGCACTCACGGCAACTAAAACTAAACTCAAGCCAGTCCTCTAACGTAACTTGAATAAAATGCAGCGAGCAAAGGTTTTTCCATACGAATGGGTTCTCCCAATCACCGCTACGTGGCCTAACGTCCCATCCATTCTTATTCCATGTTGTGCTTAAAGAAACCTCCCTGACTTTCCATCCACCTTTTTCCACCTCTTCTCATTCAGACTCAGAGACTCATGCTCATTTCTAGTACATTGTCTAAATATTACTTATTGTCGTTATTGTGTTTTATAGGACAATGGCATGTATGTAATAATGTTGTCGACTATAATTTGTGACGTAATGTGAATTCACCAAGATACACTTCCTTTCAGTGAAATTTTAGGAGTGCAATATTTTAAGCACATGAGAATAAATTTAATCAGATATAAAAAAATGCGAGACAACTGCTGATTTGGATTAATTCAGTAATTGATTTAGTTTTGTACTATAATACTAATGTTTGACTTTTTTTGAATTTCAGGTGTGAGACGTTGATTTGCTGTGTTGTCAACGGTTTTTCTAAAAACTTTTGTTAATGTGGCCCCTCGCTCTTTTCAAAAATAATAATAGTTGGATAATTCATCCAAAGATTAAGCATCCGTTAATTAAAAGATAGTTTACCAATTACTGACAAGGCGGACTACATAATTGAGTCAATGGCCCTTTCCTGTTCTGGAGCCCCAAGGGGCTTTCAGGACACAGACGAAGTAGTCATGCCCTTCATTGATGACGACCTCCTATGGTGCCCGGATAATGACGGCAAGCTTATCGACCTATCTTGTCTCGTAAGTTGAATACAGATAATTTATTAATCGTTACACATACGCATAAATACTTTCCCGTACATAAATATTAAATCACTTGAAGTATCAGGAAATACGAGTGCAATGATGATGCCATTAATATTTGTAATAAATCCAGATATGTATGTTGGAGGAAATAAGCAACAAATCATTATAAAGAAATCAGTTAATGATTACAGGCAGATGTTACATGGGTCTATTCAGATTTTTCAGATTCAGATTCAAATTTTCAGATTAATAAAACACTATATTAATAATAATAAATAAATCGATAAAGATGCACAATATTTGATGAAAGGATGTCATTTACAAAGTGAATATCGGAACAGTTGATTTTTAAAGTACTGCAGATTGTTACTTGGGAGAAACATGCTGCAAAGAAAATTCATTCATTGTATAGTGAAATTTTCGGCCACCGAATTTTTAAACAATCAGAATCCATGCCTATTTAAAACGATTACTACATTTTCCCCAATGTCACTAACTGTAATGGAACATTACGTTTATTTCTAACTTCTAATATAATATTTATTCATATTATTGTTGTAATGTTTTTGATTACCTATACTAGATTTCGCACAAAAATATTCATTAGTTAATTTTTAAATTGGGAGAAAATGGAATTTTATTATATACTAATAATTACAATGGATGAATGGTTTCCTCAGCCTCAAAAATGTTATGGCTTGGAAAAGGCATTCGATTTGCATGTGTCCTGCAATTTGTATGAGTAGTGAGAAAAAGAACGTTTATTCGCAAAGGAACAACTTTGTGCTCTGTTGTTGTTCGGAATAAACTACGATGATAGAAATCATTTTGCTGCCGCCTTAGTTTGATGCGATCGAACTAGATGGCGCTGTTTAACAAAAATGTTTTACACATCTACGCGGTTTGCAGTTTAACCAACTTCTGCTCTGCTTTATGTCACCAATTAATACCAGAAATATAATTATTTACAAATGAATTAATCGTACAATTTTTAACTGGAGCTGCTCGCCAGAGGAACTAAATCAGTATTTTCCACGTTTTAATTAACTGACTTTAATTTTATGAATGTCTTGAAAAGAAGAATAGGTTGAAGATACCTATGCATTTCACTGCTGTCAAAGAATTAGGCAGTTGTGTTTGTTTGGACAGCTAAGGATTTGAAATGACCCTGTCTAGTTTATAAACCTTAAAAACTGCACCTGTAGCTGGAAAGTGTAATTTGGAAAATGGGTAGTTCTGCTGTAAACACTGAAGTGGCATACATCGTTGTAAAATGAGATTCAAATTTGATTCGGCTGCATCAGACCTGTTAACATCACATTTATCTGTACAAAATTAATAACTTAACAATACCACAAATACCAGATGGAATTTTAATGTGTTGCAAAATGGTAAGAGTTGAAATAATTAATTTTACTCTAGCAGACACATTTCCCAATGATACAATTGGTATCCTTGGGAACAAATTGACGGGAAAGTATTTAGCGTAGATGAAGGACGGGTGTTATGGGATGTGTTGACAACTGACGAATTTTGTTTTTGATTTTCAGGATGGATCTTCAAACGGTTCAGTGGTGGGGCTGGTATCCAGCTCTGGAGGCTGCAACACACCTAGTCCAAATAGTAACAGTAACATGTCGTCGTGTCCTTCGATTGGTGCTGGAGGCAGTAACAATAATAGTCACACATTGAACTCTTTCTCGCTGGGACTTTCTCCTTCTCCAGGAATCAGTGATCAAGCCCATCATCATCAACAACACCACACCACCCCTCATCATCATCTGCACCACCCCAACTTGTCCAGATCCTCCCCATCCTCCACAACCACTCACATGAATGTCCAGCAATCTTCGATGGGGTCCTCATCCTCGTCCTCAGTCTCGTCCTCGTCCACTCAAAATTCCTCTGGCTCCGCGTCATTGTCTTTGGCCATGAGCAACATGAGTCCGGGACCGGGCCCCGGATCCGGCAATCAGTTCAATCTGAATTCTTTGGCAATGAGCTCAATGGAGCACCACCAAAGCAGCAGCCAACAGCACCATCTGCTCCAAAATCATCAACAGTCACAGCACTCGATGCATCAAAGTCAGTCGAGTTCCAACAACGGGAGCAACGGCAACGGCAACCAGGAACCCATGGAACTCCCAACTTTGTCACAGTTGTCGCAGGCGGATCTGAATGGACTCGTGTCCACACTGGACGACGACGACGACGACTTGTTTAAACAGCTGACAGAGACCACTTTCGAGTTGGACGCAATTTTGGATGGGTTTGTGGACGAAAACAACCCGGCAAATAATAATCAATCCAACAGCAACAGCAACAACAACAATCAGTTTGGAAACAACAACAACCAAACACAACAGCAAAATCTTCATCACCAACAGTTCATGGGTTATGCCCAGAACAACAACCAAAATAACTCCTCCAGCAACATGAACCACAATGGTCATCATCACCAACAAAACCAGCAGCAGCAGATGCATTCTCACCAACAGCAGCAGCAACAACTTCATCCTCTTCACCAGAACAACAATGCCAACAACAACAACAACAATTCCATGGATGAAATGCGCGGTCTTGGCTCGCACGGCATAAAGCGAAAAAGGAAGAATGGCATGAAGCAAAACAATGCAATGGGCATGGACATCGACGAGACTAACGCTGGAATTATGAGTTTGGCCAATTCCTCACAGCAACAAAGAAAATCTACATCCATTCTTCAGAGTCAGTTGTGTCAGCCGCATTTGGACGGGATGGCACAAATGTCCAACGGCGGAAGAGGAAAGACTAATATCGCTGCTACAAATCCGTTGCTTGCTGGTAAGTCCTTCTTACGACTTTCTTGCCTTTTAGTTCTGTCACTGCAAAGTCAACTAAATTACTCACAAGCGTCAAACACATTTAAGTCATTTCGAGGCGAACGCATTTTATTAATGTCACCTGTAACCAACCTGTAACAAAACCGGAGCAATTTAACTTGGCATAACTAAAAATTAAATTTACTCCGTCATCCACCCACTGTCTTGGCTATCATTTTTTTGTTCAGTCAAGAAAGGACGTTTCTTTGTCTGCACTTGAATTTCATATAGATGTATGTTTTTTGTTTCATGTATCCACTGAATTATGTTCTCATCTTTGTTGTCTCTGTGTACTGTACTAATAATACACGCAAACACCTTCAGAAGCGTTTTATCGCGCTCTTTTCCCACCGGAAGGTACGTCAACGTCAAAAACCCATCAACTAAAATTTTTCGTGTGCACTTTTGTTTGGTTTTTTTTTCAATCCTGTTTTTCAGTTTGTGCTTTATCTTTCCGTTTTTTTATTACAAAACTAATAATTCTTGTGTGGCCTTTTTACTGTTTTTACTACCGAATTTGTTTGACTGTTTTTATTTCACCTTTTATCTGTACAATAACTGAATTTACTTATCACACTGGAAATTATGGAAATGATATAAATCAGTATAGCCAATTTCATTGGTTATTGCTCTTCCTGAAATTTTGAGTTCGGGCTAAAATGCCTTTCAACAGTAAAATATAAAACATAAAACAATATTCTGTTCCTTTAAGTGCTTATGAAGAAACACGATACATAATAAATCGTTCTATGTATTGGTGCAGCTATTGCTGTGACTTATAAATAGAGTCAGTCAGTACGATCATGTCTAAAATGAATACACGGGAAAGCTTTTATAAATATCATAAATTGAAGTACCACAAATCAAACGAAAAGTCTCATGTTGGGCATTCAGTGAATATGCAATTGACAGTTCAGATTATGGCAGTTCAGTTGACTGCATTTTCACATAATGCCCATGCAAAAATATTATAATAACAGGCAAAGCTAGCTTTTACGCAGTAACTTGTTCAATGTACTGCATAAAAATAAAAGTAAGTGTGGTTGAGGAGTCACATACGTGATGTAATAACGCCTGCTTACAGGAATCCACTTTCTGGTAGAAGTATGTACAGTGCAAGATCTTGGGGTTTCATTATCCCGTATAGAAATCTAAACTCTTACTTATACAAGTACAAAATAATCATTTAGATAAACTATGAAAAAACTGAGGCATTTAAGATTGCATAGAAGAAGTAAACAAGGCGATGAATGGTAAACGCAAAAAGGTCTTGAATTATAATCGAAAACTTTTGTATAATAAAGCGAATATTTATTTTCCTGTGAACATTTTTTGCAAGTTTCTACACTGATTGGCATCTCAACAGTCAGTATGATGGTTTTGAATTCCCGTAGCACAGATTTTATAAAATGACATTGCAATTTTTGAGTTGCGTAAGGAATTATTTCTGTTTGGATTTATTTATCTGTGCATAGTCAGCTACTAGCTGCAGTAGGTTTGCGAGAAAGCTGCTGCAGATCTGCAACTAGACGTATTTTTGTGTGAACTGGTTGGTTGTAGGTTGTGGGCGAAGCAGTTGTTAGCCGAAGTTTGGTTTACTTGGGTTGGATTAAAAGGAGACCTTTCCATATAATGCGGACACAGTGTTCAATGAACGTGGAGTGATTGTCGTGTCTTGCTTTTGGTTATTATCTTTGGTCTCAGGAGCAGACGTCATGTCATCTCATTCCTTTCCATCCAATCAAACACACCAAATCCGCTTTTACTTTGACTTTCTCATCACGTCTTTGATCTCTTTTCTCGTCTCTCCTCTCTTTGCACAAGTGCGAAGTCGTGTCCCATTGTTTTCTCTCCTGTTTGTCCCTTCACATAAACCAATACAAAAACCAACCATCCATTTCCATGTGTGTGTCACATCCAATTCTCCCTGCACCATTTCTCAAAGACTTCTCCTTCCACACGTTCCTGCCACAACAAGTATTTACGCCAATAGCATAAATGTACTAACTCATGGCATGCACAGATGCAATATTATATCAATTATACCACTCTTTCATAATTCAACAGTGTAGGTGTCTACAATTATTGCTTTGTATTGCATGGCGGACAATGGGAATGTTTTCTCCATATTAGTAGTGGGTTAAAAGCTCCTCCGGAGAAAGTATGCTGAAGAAGCTTATCGGCATACTTTCAGATTTAGATTTTTGCATTTGCATACAAGAGCTAGGACAACCACACACCTACGTGTGTTTTAACAAGCGATTGATATTGAACTGTACGTGTAGACCATGCATGTAGCAAGAGCGATTACAAATATTTTGAAAGGATGGTTGAAACGTCATGTTAGCGGAAGCGGAGAAGATGTTGAAGACTACTTGTTGTAGTGGAGGAATAGGAATAGTGGAGGAATATGAATAGTGGAGGAATATGAATAGTGGAGGAATAGGAATAGTGGAGGAATAGGAGTAGTGGAGGAGGGCACGGGGAGTGGGGAATGAGGACGCAGTTGGATATTTTGATTGAGGGAGGAAGAAACGGATAGGACGGAGAGGATGATTTGGCGGATGGAGCAAATGGAGACAGAGTGAGTGGAGAAAGAGCTTGTACATAATTCACAAGTGCTCTCCACCGTTCCTTCTAACAGTTCGTCGTCTTCTTTTCCACGAGACTTATCTTCTGTCTACAATGGCTCTCTCTCGTCTGCTTTAGTCGACTCTGCGAAAGTACTCTTCTTCTTATCTCAGCCCAAAGACTTTCTCTCTGGCCGCTGCTTCTTGTGCGAAGGAGTCGTCTCAACAAGAAGTGCTTCCTTCCCACTCCACACAACAATGCTGTTACGTTACTTAGCAAAATACCTGCCTCGAATAAGTTTAAGCGGATCTTCTTTAATTCAAGATAGAAACAGTTTCTGAAATTCATTGATATTGCATGTGCTCCAGATATAATGTTATGCACACACAATCGCACATCCCTTCCTCTCCCATTTAGTCCTTCATGTGTCGCAAGTGCCCAATGCATCAATATGTTATCACATTTGTCTCTTGTCCAAAGCCTTCAAATATGAAAATCCTTATTGATAACAATAACAGCCCAAAGTCTCAAACTGTTTTTTACTTGTAATCTCCTCCCTTAAACACAGTGCACAACATTAAAAGCATGACAAGACGACAAGAGACACGTAAACAAATTGCATGGATAGGGAGTAAAAGATGATTCTCGTTTCGCTTGCATTGACAACGCATTTCGAATACTTTTCCTCCATTTCTTCAGATCCTAAAGGCCTTCAGAGCTGGACCAAATACATCGACAAAATACTTTAAAAGTATTTTCAAAATACTTTTAAATCGCCATATTGTATTTTGTATTTTCAAGAATTTGTTTGGAATTGTATTTTCAGTATTTTGTATTTTCAAGTAAATTATGAGAAATGTATTGTAAATACAACAAAAAAATACAAAAATTCCTTTATAGAACTCCACAGACCGAGCGTTGCCCGCTATGAAAAATGCCATTTCGTTTTGTTCTTTACTGCCTAGTGTCAAGTAAAAAAAAATTTATTTTTTTGAACGACATATTTAAACAGATTGATATTTTATCTAGCTGTTCTCATCACCAATGAATTAAAAAAATGCATTTATGAAGACGAAATTTTGCCACTTTGAAAATGAAAATAATACAAGTAGTATAAAAGGATCGTGAGCTACACTATAAACTAACTGCGACTGTTTTTACATGTACTTAAGTGGGACAAACCTTTCAGTGACTAAGGTGGTCTTTAGCATTATAGCATATAAAGTTTTTATTTCAAAAAAACTTGACTACGGTTGTGGAGACTATGTATATAGTCTATCAATGAAAACAAATTGTATTCTCATTTAATATTTCAATACAATATAATTTGTCTACTGTAATGTGTACTAACATAAAATTGTATTTACACAACTTGTAACAGCATCAAATTTAAAAAACGTGAATATTAGTATTTTTTTTCCATTGTATTTAAGATAGTATTTTGATTATTATGATTATTTTGAGCCGAAAAATCGTAAAAGTATTTGGAGTATTTTGTATTTTGGGATTCGAAAGTATCTTTTTGTATTTGTATTTTGAGACAACGTATTTGGCCCTCAACAGGCCTTCAATAAACTCATTTATCTCATGCAAGTTTAAGTTGGGTTTTGCACAAGGGTTAGTTGTGTGATGTCTAGGTTCTTATTTGGACTCTTATTTTGGAACGGCGTTGTTGAATTTGCATATGCTAACTGATAAGAGCGAGGGTTTCCCATCACGACGTCTTTGGACTCTTCATTTAGTGTTTGAATGCGTGTTGTAAGGAATCCGCTGGTTTGGTTGAAAGGAAACGACGACGGGGACGGCACATGACGGGAGTGCAGAGCCAGCTCAACTAAGGAAAGCGAAAGAAAGTCAAGGCAAGGGCGCTGACAAAAACTCTTTCAAGGACTTGAGTCAACAAAGAAAACTAAATTGTCTCAGAGACAAAGTTTGTTTCGTTTGTGTGAAAAAGAGATGACTTTGACTAGCAGACCTTTCTGATGAAGAAGAATACATTTAGTTTAGAGCTGTCCACGGTTTGTTGGTTGGTTGTTGGCTTGGATCGCAGCTCTCTTCCATGTGTTTCGTGTATGGAGTGTGTATAGATGCAAGACAGGGATAGATCCCGTCTTGAAGATGAGACTAGACTTGAGTGGGAGCTGGATCTGTTTGGCAGTCTGTCTCTGTCTCAACGCCTAAGCTTTTCTCTGTTTCCTGCACAGAAAACTGAGAGAGTTGCAAAGGTAGTCATGCAACTGGAAATAATGGAATCATATAAGTTACTCTTTGAAGTTTCAAAAGACGAAATGTACTTTGCTTTCACTACGGCCATACTAAATAGCATTTATAAATAAGTCGCTCTGCTCCAGATCTTATAGCCCAGCTATTTCAAACGAATGCTTAACCCTCTGTGTCAAACTCTAATGTTACTCCGACAGAGTCCGCCAGATTTCATTTTCTTTCTCTCGTCTCAACAACTCATGCACATTCGCCTGAGATACGTCAATACACTATAAATATTAAATCATCATTTACATCCCAAATTCTCTTCTTAATAACTCCACTAGACTTACAAGCCACTGCCAACATTTTCTATTAAAGCTATTTGAAAAGTTATCCTTCCTAGCTATCCCTTCTCAGAACCAAAATACAAATAATTATACATTCAAGGGTGCATCACCCATCGGCTAAATGCTTAACCAGTTATCTTAAACCCAGCAGATGTGACTTGTTCAATATGCATTTCTTGCAGCATATTTCAACAACATTCGGAATTACGTAATTCCGAATACTTATGGCGTCCGAAACAAAATTTTTATGCAAAAACTTAGATTAATAATTAGTAATATACATGGGAAAAATATAATATTATATCTCCTATACATTACAACTACATATTATACTCCAACTACAATCTTATTAATTTTGGAAATGAGTGGCGTTTTTTTATAAAGATTGGTGAATTGTTTTTATACAAAATGGAGTTTTATTTACAGATTTTGAGTATGTTTTGATTGAAATAAGCGAAGCGAACGTTTATGGAATAGAGTTTGATGAGCATTTCATTAAAATGAAGCCTCGTTTGTTTTGCACATGCAGAATTTGCCTATTTTGACTTTCTAGTTTCTTGCTGTTTCTCCCGGATGTAAATAAATGGGTTTTGTGTTTCGCTGTCTGTTAAGTTATACGGAAGGTTATAACGTCACAATAGTAATTTGATAGATTGACTCCTATTTGCAGCATAGCAAAAGAGCTGGTGTTGTCAGAAAGGTGACACGACCTTGTATTGTATATATGCTCAACTAAACATTTTCAGTTTGGTGACAAGAGACACAAGGAAGAGTGGAATCCATTTGACGGAACATCATATTGATAAAGATTTGAAGGAAAGAAATGGAATGAAGTGAAATGGCAGTCAGTCTCCAGTCTTCTGCTTTATCTTCTTTGCTTTGAAATGAGGAGATAGAGGAAAGTGGGCAGAGATGAATGCAATCTACTTGTTATTAAGGAGTAAAGTTACGGAACCACTTCATGGGAATGTTCTTTGTGTCTGTCTGTCCGTCGTATGTGCGCAGACGTCCACAACAATGGTTGCCCTAAATGTGTCCCATCTCAACCTAAGCTGCCTCAAATGTGTCGCCCATCAACCCTGGATAATCTCATATCACGCAAAGTTTCCCTAAACCTGTCTAACATCACCCCAAAATGTGTCCTACATTAACTTGATTGACTCAAGTTGTCTCACATCATCCTAACAATACCAAAATGTCGCCCATCACCACAAAATGCCCCAGATGTGTTCCCAGTTACCCCAAACGTGTCCCACGGCACCGCAAGTCGTCCCAAAAAAATGTGCCTCCACTCACCGCAGGTCCAAACTCCACCACTTTTCTACATCCGTTTTACAATTGTTTATTATGACTTCAGTTTTTTGTGAAAATCTGACGAACTCTGCTTTTCATTCTAATCTCCTTTCTGATTGTGTTCCCGTCTGCACACTTCTCTTATTTCTATTTGTAGTTCTTCTCATGACACAAACGATACTCACTTCGGTCCTCCCCTCTTTTCTTTCTCTGTCAGATAGAGGAATTCACCTTCCGAGACACAAATACAACTTTCAAATATCTGTATTTTGCAATGCGATGTGTTACTATTGCTACAAGTTTGAGTTTATAAAATATAAAATATTGTCTTTTCATTCCAAGGGCGCGTATTTCTGCATTGCTCATACCCAAACAGTGTTATTTATTTTATATAAAGCCAGGAACCAAAGAAAAAAACAGGAACTTCAATCTCACGACAATTTTTCCTATTTAGTCCTGTTTCTTCTTTTCATAGTAAATTACGCAATTATTTAATGAATAGTAGATTTAGTATACATATTTTATTACGACAATGAACAATATTTTATGTAAGCTTTAGGGCGGTTTGAAACATCCAAAACCCATGTGGGTGAAAAATTCACCCAAATGGCATCATCAAGCATAGCGCAAATATTTAGTAAAAATTATAGTGATGAAAGTGATGATGTATTTTGTATTGTCAAAAATCTGTCTTATAAATGTATTTTGCATTTTCAGGTTCGATAGTGAAAATCAAAGTACTTTGTATTTTGAATTATTTCAACTTTAAAATTTTATAGATTTTCTTATTATTTAGCATTAATAGGTATTTTCATTTTTATTTCGAGCAAATTATTTACTAATATTTTTTACCCCAAGCTTGCTGCATTTCTTCGGTTTATAATTATTGAACTCTAATATGTTCAAGAGAAAAAACCTTTGCAAAACGGTTGTAATAAAGTAGCTAAGATATACATACAGAATCTATGTTATGTACCGAACAGTTGTTTAACTGTTCGGTACTGTTGTTACTGTTGTACTGGTACTGTTGTCAACTCATTTGTCAACTGTTGTTGTCAAACGAGTTATCTATTGTTGTCAACTGTGTGACAAACTTGAAACTCGAGATATCCAATTAAATGACACGCAGACGGACAGACAGATCGTTCCTATAAAGTAGCTTTCGCTCACCGATTGACTCCATTTTACAATGTTGGGACTTCTCTTGTGATAAGGCGACCGATGAAAGAACACAAAATGAATATCACAAACGATACACAAACGTTTTCAGTATTTTAACTACTGATTGGTGAGTACTACTGATTGTCGAATACCTTCCCCTTAAGAAATGTTGGTTGTAATTTTTAGACTTTATTAACCCTGTAATCAAAAGTGGTCTGCATGCATTACGTCTACAGTGACAAATTACGAAAAAATATAACATACTAGCGGTAACCCGATGACAGCCGTCATCCCGACGCCGGCCGTCATAATATTTTCATTGCAATAATAACAACTGCAATTTGTATTACCACCCCGTTGATTGTAGTATGAATGTGAGTCTCAACATCATTCTCCGACAAAATTAAAGCCAGCGACAGGGATATACTTGAAAAACGCGCGAATAACTCATTAACTCATTCAAATCTGAACGATTAATTTTCTTTATAAATGTAACACTGAGACATGCGCTGTACGAATCCCCATGCACTGATACAGGCAGCCAAGATCATTTCCTGACGTATTTGTTTAGATAATAATAAACCGTTACAAACTAACTTAGTATAAAAGTGCCGTCAATTTTTGAAAGTATTATTTATTTTATTTATTTTAAAATGTATAATACCAAACACCACTAAATTCATCCATTCCCACTACTACCAGCACGTTCTAGTCTCACTACTGCACAACCAACCTTTTCCAGTCCTATCTTGGTACTAAAAACCATTTCCTGTGTCACCATTGCAGTACCAACCCGATCCATTGCCAGCACTACTTTTGTGCACAGACGGACAGACAGACAGACATCATACCCCTTCCTATAAAGTACCCGACAGCACTTAATAAGTAAAACACAGCCTATTCCTCCTTCTCTGCTACAAACATGCCTGCAAGCGAGTGTAGACCTGGGGTGAATTTTGTCTGGCAATTAATTATATTTTTGATCTTTTCTATTAGCAATTTGTTTCGATTGATCATTCTGACAGCAATTATTTTAATATATCCCAGATGAACCTTGCGGTAGTTTGTACTTCAATTTTAATTTCCAAAATAAGCAGTGTAAAACTCGACTTTTGGAAAATATATCATCCATGAAAAAAATAGAAAATTTGATATATTACCCTATCAAATTTGCCTCGGGTCTGTACTCGTTTCCACTCAACGGATTTTTACCGATGAAGTTGAGTTGTTTTCTCTTGTATAAAGAGTCAGAAAGCAAGTGAAAGCAAATTCATTGCTGTCGCCTTACGGATTATATTTTCTGCGATGCATTTTGTTACATTCGTTACAGTTGTAACGGTTTATTTTGCATTGCAGTTACTCCCAGTGTGTTACATATGTGCTTCCATGAATAATTCTCTTGAAATAAGGACAGGAACAGGTTGATTTCGGACAATCATTTAAATGGATGAATTTTTCACCCAATAATGAACACAATTCGTTCAAACTTGTCATACTTGATCTCTGACTCCCAACAAAGGTCCAGTTCAAAAATGGAGTCAATCGGTGACATTCAATATTTAGTTGCGAAAGCTACTTTATAGGAATGTGATATCTGTCCGTCTGTGTATCATTAATTCGAAATCTTCACTACGAATCAACTTACTTCGTTCAAAAATTGCCAAACCGTTATGACGTCAACATATTGACACCACTATTGACAAATGCAGTTTGACAAATCAACATTAAACCACTGCAACTGTTATTTAAATAGCATACGTAATTGTTTTTCTTACGCTACTTTATTTTACTTTAAAAAATTATTTTTTGTAAAAACCAAAATATTTGTAAATGAAAAAGTTGAATGATTCATTTACGTGTAGGTGTAGAATAAATCAAAAAGTCTTACAATAGACCTTTTGATCAATTCATCGTTGTATAATCTCTAATTTTTACATCTTTTATTGATTTCAAAGCTTTGGTTTATCTTTAACGTGGTGTTAACGTAGCACATTTGAAAGTTAAGAGCTCCTTGATTTTAACGGGTCGCAGTAAATTTCACGGGTTTACACGTGATAATATTAATAAGAATCCCGCCGTCCTTCTATTCATAAGACACAAAGGAGCCGAGTATCCAACAAAATTGACAAACAATATCAGCAACTTCTTCAGATCCTCCAACAAACACTTCCTCAACAAGTTGTTCATCTTTTAATGATTTAGAAATGATTTTTTGTTGATTTGGCTCATTTTTATTTCATAAGCAGCCACCCGTTCATAACTTTTTTTGAAGTTAATCTGCAGGAATGCGGATACCTTCTAGTGAGTCTCGTGTGCATGTAGGCAATGTGTTTGCTACATGAATTAATAATTTTGATGATTCTATGATTTCTCTGGACTGGAAAGTCGGATTGAAAATCCGATTTATATTTTTCAAGCCAATGAAATTTTATATCATAATGTGCTCTTAATTTTTCGAAGAAATGTCAACTGTCGAAAAAGTCGAGTTTCGTTCAGAATTCTTATATTTATATACAAAAATGTACATTGATTCTCATAAAAGCACTAAATGTAAGACATGTCGGTGAAAAGCTAAAAAGAGTTTCGTATCAAATCCCCCATTTTAGAACGAGCTCGGTCTTATGGAATTGTCATGTCTCTGTTTGTGGCGGAACGATAATTTTCGAATAAGTTGACGTAGGGTGATGAAACTGCATTTTGGAGACAAAATCAGGAATGGCATTCGTCGATGGGTCGAATCGACCCATAGGCACTCCCGTTATTGGCCTTCAACGTGGAGTTTTGGAACATTGGTGACTTTCAAATGAAACGAAAACATTCTACTCGATTCTAGCCACATTTTCTGTTGTTTCTAGTGGCTCTCTGGTAATCAATCAATAGGTGTTTATTAGGACGATTTAACAAAAGTTTTTACATCCTTTTACATGTGTTGCATACAATATTAGTTTTAACATAGTAAGTGGATCCCTTGCCCCTTATAGTATGGAATCTTCGCCTGGGACAATTCAGCAAATTCGTGTATAGTCACAAGCTTGCCGCTATGCTAGCGCTGATGCTACTAATTCTTCCAAAACTGATAGGTTACGTTGCTCTTTCCTATTTTCTGCAGCTCGAAATAAAAATGAA
>JABASD010002347.1:0-27690 GCA_019776165.1 Pogonognathellus flavescens
TGTAAATGACAAACATTGATTAAGAGATGTGACAATATTGTATATTTATGTAAGTTTGTTTACAGAAGTGGTTGATCAATTTAACGTTAATTATTTGTTCAGCTATATAGCTTTAAGATTTTATAGTTAGTATAGTTAGTAATGACTAATGGTAATTAAATAACAATCATTTTTTATTATTGTAAGTCAACTATGTAACATATTTGTACATGATTTCATCTGTACACATTGATTATGGTTTATGGTCGTAGTTTCGGGCACTTTTCTGCCTTGAGCTTATCTCTGACACACGACTTTTTCACTTCATCAAATACATGATCATCTATACGTTATAAATTTAATTAAATCGACATAAATTATGGAATCCGTGTTTATCATTAGATAAAGTGACGTAAAAATGTAGGTTCATAATTTGTATTATTTTGTACCTTGACATCCATAATGGAATGGCTGTTCGTAAAAGCATAAATAATATTTTGTACAGTCCTCCGGATCCGCCATGTAACCATTGTGATTGCACTGAACAGCTAGAGAGTTATAAATTGTGTTTACCGAGTGGGCAATATGGCATTATGTATTGAAACGTTAAATTACGTACCAAATTGACAAAGAGACTCAGGAATCCTTTGCCGAGACATGCAGTACCTTTCTGTCGGATGAAAGGCTGTGCGGACTTCACACATTCTTAAAAAGGCATGGCCCAAATGACACAAATAGTAGTTTCTGCAAGTAGGATCACTGGGATCACCATAGTTTTCCGTGAGCGGGTTTTCAGGGCACCGACATTTGCCTGTGGTTTTATTGCAGGTAACTTCTTTAGTAGCGGTAACCCCTATGATTTCTATGAATAGAAAGAACGCCACCATTTCAAACATGTTAATATGAATGTTGACAGAATCAGGAAGTATGTACAAATGTATGTCATAATGAGTCATTCATTCTACATTGCAATTTTAATGAGTGATTGTGATATACAGTTAATTTTTGAATAAAACATTTCAATGAGATTAAACACAAATTGAGTGTGGATTATGAAATTGCATCTTTATTAAATTAACCTTGAATTCACGCAGAGCATAAAACAAACGTTCGTTTAGTAATTATAGCAATGGGCAAAAGAGACTGTGACTTGTAACATCTGTATATTATAATTTCATTAGTTTCTCAATTGTTACTCAATTTAAAGCAGTCTGTTTTAATGCCTCATTGTTTTATGGAAGCATTTCCGCAATCCGATATTTAGAGAATGATGACACTAACTTGTACTTAACAGTTAGCTTTAATATTGTATATGATTGACAGTAATGTAGAAGGGTAAGAGTGGAATACTAGTAAAGTAACTAGGTGTAGGTACTTATATAGTAAGGTAAAAGCAACTCTTTGTGGTATCTCATGGATGGTATTGTCTTGATCTTCATGTGAGTATGAACAAAGGATGAGGTATTGGTAAAGCCACCTAGCACACCTGTTTGTAAACAACACAATAATGATGTACCAACTTGGTTCTTTACATCATGTACACTTATGTACTAAATTCACTCATTCATGCAATATCATGTCATATCGTTTATGCCCAGTAACAGCCACATTATTGGCATAAAACTGTTAATTGTGTCCATTAAATTTCTTACATGTTTTGAGAGTGTTTCTGGTCGTTACGATCCAGCGACCAGTTTTCAAATCTGCTACTGCAGCTACACAATACGTACAAGCAGCGTTTTTAATGTCTGAATGTCAGCAGAAGTGCCATCAGCACAAAAATTCCCTATCTAATCTGCTCTGAGAAGAGTATCGCCACAACATTGTGATAAATAAAGTCGTCTGGTCTCTCTCAATACGCACTTCCCTCTGAGAACTCACCTCCTCCGGCTGTTTCATTGCACTGACTTCTGCACCACTAATGGGAACTGCTTGATTTGGCTGTGCAAAAATCGAGACGCTTTTAAAAACGAGGAGGAATTGAACACAGCAAAAAATCACGGAGAGTCGTAATACGCAAAGTGAGAAAAATTCATAAAAGTATTTATACTACTGGTTTTGCACAGAGGTGTTAAAGGGTTAAAATATGGCTGACACATTGAAATAATTTGGAGCTGTTTTCCCAAGCAGGAAATAATATGGTGTCGTTTACAATCCCCACAAGAGCTTCCTCCTCTATAAGAACTTCCCCTTACAGCTATAATACATTATATATATGTGCATCCATGTATACAGGATTACATATTACATAACTGTCCTGAGACTTTACAAAATAAGACAAATAAGTGCCAAAGATTATTATTCGCGATTACCGCGAAGATGAGGGGATTGGTTCCATTTGTTGTCTGCAGCGTTCTGCTTCTGCTGATTCTTTTTACCGCCCGAGACTTTGTTGAGACTTTTATGAGCTTGAAAACCGAAATGAGCCTGGTGATCAATTATTAGGTCCAGTGTGGAACTTATTTAATTGTATCGTATTATATTTTAATAAATAATTAGGACATACAATCAAATATGTTTTCCAATTGAATAACCACAAATTTCTCATTTAATTGTTATATCAATGTTTTCTGAGATGAATGAAATGTGTTGGCGGGGGGAGGGGGGGGCACCGAATATAAGATGAATGAAATGTGTTGGCGGGGGGAGGGGGGGCACCGAATATTGTATTCAAGTCTTCCTTCTTTCAATAATCATCGTATGAGTGATCATGCATGTGTCCCCAGCGAAAACCGCCTCGACCGCTGCGGTAGGCACAGGCTCCATTTCTGCAGTACAAATGCAAATGGCTGCAACATTTCCGTCCGTTGTTAATACCGCACAAATTTCCTTTGCGGGCGCACGACTCTCCATCCATCAGTTCCATCATCTCTCCATCTCCAGAGGCGGCAAAAAGAGCGAGAATCAGCAGGACGCTGCAAACAACAAATGTAACCATTCCCTTCATATTCGGTAATCGCAGGAAGTTTGGATCGTGTATGATTTCTGGAGTGGGGAGGGCCAAGAAGAACCTTTGTAGTGGTCAAGGGGTTAAGGGGTCCCAGAGAAGATTTGGAGGAATGAAGTCCCACGCTTTGCAACTCACTTATATACTTGTTGAGTTCTCAAACCTCCATCCTCAGAGCTCAATAGGATCTCTCGGAAAGAGATATGCTGTATGCTGTGCATACAGCATACAGACTCCATCAACTTATATACTCCACGCACAGACAATGAAATTGTTGTTTTCTGCTTTAATACATTTATTACGAAATAGCGGTCGATTCATTTCTGAACACAAGGACAACTAAATCGTCATACTTGCTTTGAGTCAATTGTTGTTTAATTGCTAATCAATGTAAACAGTCAAATATCTCTATTCATACAATTCTGTCATTAGACTTAATAGTCAATTTATTTGCCCCTTTAATGAACCAATCTTCTTTTGTCGCTTGAAAAGTTGAATCCAAAAGCATAAATAATATTTTGTACAGTCCTCCGGATCCGCCATGCGTAACCATTGTGATTGCACTGAACAGCTAGAGAGTAGAGTTATAAATTGTGTTTACCTAGTGAGCAATATGTATTAAAACGTTAAATTACGTACCAAATTGACAAAGAGACTCAGGAATTCTTTGCCGAGATATGCAGTACCTTTCTGTCGGATGAAAGGCTTTGTGGTATCTCATGGATGGTCTTGTCTTGATCTTTATGTGAGTATGAACAAAGGATGAGGTATTGGTAAAGCCACCTAGCACACCTGTTTGTAAACAACACAATAATGATGTGCCAACTTGGTTCTTTACATCATGCACACTAGACTTATGTACTCAATTCACTCATGCAATATCATGTCATGTCATTTATGTCCAGTAACGGCCACATTATTGGCATAAAACTGTTTTTCTACATTAAATAGTAGGGACCTACTGATTATCTCATATCTATACTCATTAAATCTAAACGAGAAATATCGTAGTTAACCAGCTTGTGTTTACAATAACCAATTTACGTGTACTACTTCGGCTCAAAGAATATGAATTATTTTTATAGTGGTGATGGTATACTAAATTAAATAAATAAATTTTAATACCCAGGAATGGGGTATATAAAAAAAGTCGAAAAACGGCTTATTTGGGACCTTTGGCTGCAAACAACCCGTTTTTCGAAAATTTAAGTGGGCTAGTTACTCTATGCTTGGTACGCCCTTTCCAAATGCTGAAACTATTGTACCATAATACTGTTCACATTAACATTATTAACATAGTACATGGCAAGGCTGCGGGCAATCAGTATTTACTTAAAGAACTTCGGCTATGTATTAAAAAGTTTCCTGCATTCGTATCAAATTCACTAATAAGTTTATATGCAATAAAATGTATATCTTATCTATTCTAACAAATACATAGTTATAGTATGTAGGTATACAATTGGGACCAATTTGACACTTTATGATTCCATTTGGATACAGGAATATTGAGTAATAGTGATAAACGTGATACTGACAAATAACAGATAAAGAACGATAATGATAAGGCTAACTTATTACATTGTTTTAATTACGTCATCGCTATCCTATTAGTTCTACACACTACGTATAGTGTGTAATTTGTGTCGGTAACTGTATACTGCTTTCTCCTGTTTGATTTGTGTTAGCAAATAGACACCTTCTTGGAATCTTTCATTGTCACTCCCTGACATTTGATAATTCGACAGACTGTTAGTTAAGTGAGCTAACAATGGCTATGAATTACGGAACAGTCAAAGCAATTAATATTGTAAGTTGACGCCCATTTTTATATAGAATTGCCATTCCAACCCAATTATCTTTACAACAATATTTATATTTTTCATACGCCATATTTTAAATAACGAAGATAAATTTTTAATGAATTGAATCTTCCATAGGTTCTCGGATGGATTTGTCTTGCTTTGGAATCCTATGTTTACAATGAATCGTATGTCCATGCTGCAATTGATGAAGCATTTCTTATCGTTGTTTCATTTTGCATTATTGAAGCAATTGTTGCTTTATTCTTATCATGTCTCTGCAAAAACAATGTTTGGCCAAGAATTGTAAGGGCTATTTTGTAATACAAACTGTTGCTGAAACTGATACAAAAATTGGATCAGTTTCAGCAACAGTTTTATGTAAGTACAGATAATGGTAATGATCCTACATTTCAATCAGTAATGAGAGGTCTTGATTTTGCAACTTTATAATATTTTTCATATTACGAATTCAGGATAATATAATTCATAAGTTTCATGTTGTTATTTTGTTCACAGGATGCATTTGTCCGGGCAATTGCGTGTTTCGCCCTGAGCTTTGTAGGTGCTGGAGTAATTTTTTCTGCAATTTACATTAAAGATGATTGTGGGGATCACTGCCAACCTTGGGAAGCAAAAATTGTAGCAGGAGTAAGTTATTGTTTACAATTGTCTTCCAATTAATTATCTATGTACTTTAAATCTATAGCTAAAAACATTCTATGTAAGTATTTTGGAAGAATATGAAGCACAGAAGTTTCTTTATAGCTCAAAATATTTTCTCGGATTATTTTTCTTCCAAATTTCGCATCTGCAAACAAATTCATTCAACCATTCTCAATAGAGCAACATCCATGTGTACTTGAACTAATACGTAATTTATTTATAGATCGTCTGCATAGTAAATGCAATTTTCCACGGTAGTGCACGGAACAACAGATACCAAAATCCCCAAGCTATAGTTTATGCTTACCCTGCTCATGGTGGTACAAATGTTCCTCCTCAGCCAAATTACAACATGCATTCACCTGGAATACCAATGACAACAATTATCCACCCGGGTAACGCTGGATATGTCTATTCGGGTGGCTATCAACCGCAGAATTATCAAACACCTGCATTTCAAGTGCAAGGACAGACAGGATACCAATACAACAATTATTACCATCCAAACCAGCAGCAACCAATGCCAATGCCTGGTAATTATCAACAACCACAAATGCCCAGTTGCCCACCGCAAGAAACGGGTGCACAACCCCAACAGAAAGGTTCTGCAACTAGTCAATTTTGAAATATTTCAAACTATATCATTAATTACTCCCGCAAACATCTGTACATGCAATAGTATAGTTTTACTATAATCTTTGTTCATAATAAGCAAAGGGAAGTACAGTACATTGTGTGTATCATCCCTATATGAATATGAATACTATTTATGTGCATGTAATATGGCTATGAACGATCTATAAAAAATTTCCATTTGTACCTGAAGATTTCTTTGAGAACATCGAGGGCAATATCACTGTATACTAACAGCTTCTTTAACTCTGACTCTCTCTAGCAAATCGCAATCAGAACGAACAAAGGTATGAAGAGGTTAAGTAGGTTAGCGGTTATTTCCATTTGTTTTCGAATTATGTATTATTCATTGTATATACTTAATACTTACGCTTAAGTATTAATATTGTATTAAGTAAGTTTGTTGTTGGAATAAATGATCATTTACATGAGACAACATGTAAAAACAAGTCATACTTACTTTAAAATGATTATCTGCTTAACAATGACAATATAAGTAGTTGCAATTTTCTATTGTGTATTTATTTGACTTGGTGAAGTATACCAAACTTAAGAACTATTTAGTGTAGCGAAAATTAAATGTAGTTATATTATAATACTTCTCGCATAAAAGAGCTACAAAGTAATTGTAAGCTCGGGTGTTACTAATCTTGAGATAACTCAAATAAGTATCATTTCAACATATGGAGGACACAAAAATATACCGACATGACATAGGTAATCACAAAATTGAATGTATGCGTAACAGCTTTTCGTCCAGTTGTTTTGGATTTACGTGATCCTATTGTTGAAATACCTACTTGCAGAGATATTCCATCGATAAATGTGGCACAATTACTATTGACAGCAATGTTAATGTCCGTTGTCAATATATGATTAACTAAATGTGTTTCATGAGTGACAACTTAACCACGAATAAAATTTACGATATTCAATATATCCATGTATACTACAGTTGTACATAGATTGATTTAATTTCACATTGTGAATGCACTGTATTAACTGGGATAAAAATCTTTAAATAATTACTTACAATAAAAGACACATTAATATTTGTGTAAAGGTAGTGCATCTCACTTTACCTTATAACTTTGCTATTTGGAAATAAGGAAATGTTTTGTTGTAAGGCTACTTATATGCATAGCACATAGGCAGTAAATAATATGCATATCTATGTTTTTGATAATATGCAGGATTAGCTTGTACTGCACCAAAGTTTTTTTACTACTTATAGGGTTTCGTTAACAAAATACACGTTTAGTTGCTGTTCATAGGCATGTTTTACCTACTCTGTGGACTTTTACAGATAATTAGCTGACAGAGAGTTTGATAACAAGTAATATCTCGTCGCCACGTCCTATCCACTATCCTATATGTTTCATACTTTTACCTGTTCTTCCAGGACATTCAACCCTGTATCACAATTTTTGCTTATGATACAATTACAACGTAATTCCCAAATAGTATGCGGAATGACAAATTGAAAATAATTTTTGTCTCAGCAAGGGATAGCATTAGTGACAAAGTTTTAGTCTAACCATAAGCAAAGAATGATTCATAAAGAACCCTGAAACATCTTATGGACATCTTTTGGAGAAAAGGGCTCAAGAGGAATTCTTTGAAACCTAAGGTCTCAACAAGTGCATGGAAACTCACTACAGGTAATGCCACAAGCTGTACTAATACTTCATTTAAGGTTTCATGTGTGTAATCGTGTACATGTGAAACAACTTTTTGTTGGTTGGATCTACCTGGAGAAACCATATAAGCATTTTCAATAGATATATTACTACAATGTAAGTCCGATGTGAATGATGTTGGTAGTACTCGTTTAATGTTCAGGGCAGTCTGGGTAGTAGTCTAGTGTCAGTACCTATATTATGTATTAGCATTGTTCAAAAGACCTTGATCTACTGGCTTGGGGACATGGTGTATTTAGTTGTGTGTAGATACAACTAAATAAGATAAGATATTACATGCATTGAAAAGGTACATCCTCAGTAGTTAGTGCGACTCTTCTCCATGTGCATGTAGTTTGTAGTGCGTGTGATGGAGTAAAGAATCTTTAACGAATATTATAGGATAATTGGTTATGTAATTACCAATTGTGTGATTAAATTACTTATCCGATTCTATTCGTATAACTTGATACTCAAAGTGTAGGTTTATATTAAAAGTAGTTTAAAGTTGAGTACAATGAGCGTACCATAAATATTGTTCAAAATTTTCAAATCTGTGTATTTATCTTCAGAAAGCGTGTAATGTGTATTTATTTGTATTTCTCACATAAAGCCAGTGGTAAATGTTAGTACCTATATACACATTGCTAATTATTATTAACCGCTACAATAAACTTTGATTGTGTAGGTATAGAAATATATATTTAAGTACAGTAACTTCTCATAGCTTTACAAATATATATCAGGTACCTAAAGAAATTCCTCTTGGCAAATCAGGCAAGTTAAAGATCTGAAACTCCAAACATATTTATGTGAAATATGAACTTGCATTATAAATACCTCTACGTATATAAATGTCGTTACTCATTACTCATTGCATACCGTTTCTCCTGCATGAATAGAATTCTCTCACATGTAAACACATATTTAACATAGTTTATACTAGTTGGTATTTGATTTGTAATGATTCATTAATCTTAGCTCAATAATCCAAGTATAAACTTACTTGTTATGCTTATATGAATTATTTAAGTCATGCAGTAATTAACTACATATAGTCTGTAGAAGTTTGCATTAAGATAGTGTGTACAATGTAATATTATTTAGTATAATTCATTAATTCTGCGCATTAGACCTTCACATTCATGACATACACTAACCTCTGCTAATGTAATTTAAAACTAGCCAATGTAATTTGTCAAGAGAAAGAAATATCTTTACTATCTGTACAATATTAGATTACACAATTCTGTATTAGTATTGTAATAAGAATCAACAAGTTGCATGCAAAGCATAGATTGTGAATGCATAAAGAGTTCTTGCCAGACTGATATTAAATTACATCCATGCATGTAGTTGTCAAATGAAGAACTGTATTATCAAACTACAGACATCCGATTTACACTGGTTAAAGAGATAACAAATACTACGTACGTAATATTAATAAGTCTAAGTTAATTTAGTATAAGTCATAATATTGTGGTATGGGCCGGTTGAAAGGACACGCAAACGCAATTCATAACCAAAGTTGGAAAACCTTCTTTAGAAGACTGTTTTCATTCGACTCTGCAAGTGACAACATGGATTACCAAAAGCTTCTTTCTGAAAACACCCCAATGACTTCAACTTCCGCTGGGGTTACACAAGTTGACTTAGAATCGTCCCCAGGGGGAGGAAATTATGGATCTGTCAGAAATCCTTCAGAAACTGAATTACGTTTAAGAAGGTAATTAAATGATTTTATTTCTTCGTCCATTCCTTTACTTGTCCCTCCTTGGTATATAGAGAATTACTATATCAAATATGTGCACAATAAAGGTAAGCATTAGGAACGTATTACCGGATTTATGTGTGTGTACAGTGTACCCTTACCTACTATATTAATGGATTGTGATATAATATTATACCGCACTAAAAGCTGTTAAGTATTTGACCTGCCTTTATTACTTTACTAAATTTATATTTATTTATTATCATAAATAAAAGCCGAGACCGAGCTATATCGAAAGAGGGAGTGTGTAACTTCCAACCTACAAATGTTGACCATCAGAGAAGAAAGTTTGCATCTGATATATTTACCACATTACTGGAAGTCAAATGGAGATGGACATTGTTTACATTCTGCTTTACATATTTTGGATCATGGTCTTGTAAGTTGAACGGGAACTTTTTTATATACACCGATGTACTTTTATGTAATGCATCCTCTTATCTTACTTCAAGCTTAACCCGTATACTCACATTATGGTTAAGTGTGTATAATGTTCATGATATCATATTTAATTGTACACAAATAAGTAAATAACTAATTTCGATTATGGTGAATTTTGATTTTTAGTGTTTGCTGTGGCCTGGTATTTAATAGTATATTTTCACGGAGACACGCAAAATCTAAGCACTCCCGACTGGAAGCCGTGTGTATCTGGGATACAAAATTTCACTTCAGCATTCCTATTTAGTGTAGAAACTCAACATACGACAGGATATGGATTTTACCATCTCACAGAGCAATGTCCAGAAGCAATAATACTTTTTTGTATCCAATCCATTTTTGGAGTTATTCTTGAAGGACTGATGGTCGGCCTTGTTTTTGTAAAGATGTCCAGAGCCAAGAAACGCAGCGAAACTTTAATGTTTAGTCGGAATGCAGTGATATGCATGAGGGATGGCATTCTATGCCTGTGCTACAGAGTAGCAGGTTTGCACAGATATATCTATACTGAAAATTATTATTATATTATGACTCACAGATTCAGAACGTAAACAATATGTGCATGTTATACATGCAAGTGTTAGGCAAGGAAATAGCAAGCTAAACTAAAAATCATTTTGACATTTATAGATATGCGAAAATCTCATTTACTAGAAGCTCACGTTCGGGCACAACTCATTAAGAAACGAACCACTGCCGAAGGAGAAGTCATTACTTTTCATCAAGAAGAAATAGAGGTTCATGTTCTGATAATTTACAAGTTTACTTTACACATAAACTTTTAACAAGCATATAATGTGCTTTTTATGACTCATATTATTGCCATTTATATTCCCACACTAACAGCAAAGCTGAGCCAACAATTTTCATGTTCGTTTTGCGAATTGCTGCAAGCGTAGTGTTTTATATGTACTAAAAGTGTCACCTTACTGGCCATATTATGTGTGTATAGCTTATATAAATTATTGTAGCTAAATCATAAAGTGACTTTATATACTTTTTCTGCAGGTGGGGGGTGATGGTGAGAAAGATGACAAGATTCTCTTATTTTGGCCCACTACAGTTGTTCATAAAATTGATTCTTCCAGTCCGTTAAACTTTATCAAACCAAACGATCTCCATGCATTTAATTCCAACTTTGAGATTATAGTAGTATTAGAAGGAATCGTAGAATCAACGGGACTTACAACTCAAGCCAGATCTTCCTATCTCCCTTCTGAGGTAAATTATTATTTATTATTATGCGATTCCTTTATACGAATGAATATTTCTAAGTGCCTATACTACGGGAACTCAAACAAAGTAGCATTTTGCACTGTAATGCACCTCGTACTTGTGCCTAATTTTATTGACGGTTTTCTTTAGTCACCTTTATACGATAAAGTATTAATCACCCGATCAATTTATAGATTCTTTGGGGACAACGATTCGTAAATCTGACGACAAGTAAGTCAAGCACCGGAGAAAGAATTGTAGACTACTCAATTTTTCATGAAACGTTTCCTGTTGATATGCCATCATCGCGGAAGCCAAGTTTTCTTGAAGAATCTGACAAAGAAAATGCAACTGATGACTAATATCGTTCCACATTATTTCTGCTAACAAAGAAATGACATTTCTGTCCCTACATCCAAAATTGCTCTCGTATAATGTAGAAAACCTACTTTTTTAAATTCGTATCCATACATACAAAGTGAATCCCCAATTCAACGGTGAGGTTATACTCAACCACATTATATGTATAGATATATTCTGTATTACATATCTCAGCTACTTCTTTTTTCCTTGTTGTTCTCTCTATATATAAATAGAATACAGCTTACAAGACAAAGATAGTTACTTATTTTGTATAAATTGATATTGCTGCGTGTAATTTGTGTATGCGTATTGCAATTTCAAGCAGTAGTCTAATAAAAAGTCCATGTACATACATTAGTATATAAAATGGCAGCAGTGCTTTATCGTACAATTATTTAGGTCACTTTACAATGTTTAGGTTTACGTAATTCTAATATTGCTGTAGTATTAGTTGGATATAAAAGGACGACGATATCACGTGTCGCATATCGGTAAATCTTCGTATTATTAGCAACAAATGCTGCTACAAAAATGTAATATGCATTTACATACTTACAACAAGCTTACACAATAATGACATCATGTTACGTTAAGTGTTTGTGAACTATCTACATATACTTAAGAGTATTTAAGAAGTCCATGTACTACACGTGTGATGTATTGTGTGAGATATTCACAAATCTCCAAACATATAGGATTTACTGTTTACATGCGCAAGCATATTTATTCATTATTGATTATTCATCATGATAATAAATATATCGTTAGGAGGAGTTAAGTAATTAGGTTTAGGGCTTGTTCTTTAATTAGAGTTAACAAGGCTTCGCTAAACAAGCCAAAGTCTCATCGCAATGTCAGTAATTATTGTAGGCTGTTGGTGTATTTCACATTTTTGGGGCGCTGCTGTGGGATTTGAAAAATGAAAAATTACGTTTCACCCATTTTGCTAGACGATGAGAAATACACGCACGTTGTACAATAACAGTTAACGCTAACCGTAGTAGAAGTTACTTGATCATAATATGATTACGCGAACAATTGCACTGTAAATGCATTATTATATTTAAGTATACTACAAAAGAGTTTACATCTAAACTTTATTTGATTACAGAAACGAATTATATTCAACAAAACAAAACAAAATCGCTTATACATCACAAACAATTCTATAAACATAAACTTACAATTAGTAGCACAAATCTTCTGCATTTTTGTTTGGTGACAATGGTAGTTTTCTTACAGCTAGCTTAATAATATCAGTTATTTTAAATGCTATACCCTCACATCTCTACTGCATACAAATAGCATAATATTCCTATACATAATATACATAGGTAATCATAACATTACTATGTAAATTACTTACACAACTGGCAATCACACTTTTATACGTACATGGTGTGTATAATTAAATACAAATGCTAAGCATGATGATAATATATAAATATAATTATTGTAAATATCAAATACCTACAGAAGTAGCACAACAGCAGAGCACGTCAAATCACAAAACATAATAATGAGGCTTAATAATAATAATAGTAATCATAATAATAATATTGTGATCTTTGCAAAGTACTTTTACACGCACTACATGTAATTCCAAATCTAACCCTGCCTTTCCTTTACGCTTATACATTACACACACAGATAAAATGCTACGCTACAACAGTAGTGAAATCAACTTACACCGTATACTCAAATATATCATACAGGCTTCTACAATTTCCTCTTCGCCATTATTATCGTCACTATATAATATCTTTTTAGCAGTAAAGGGTTGTTCAAACTTGCAAGGCGGATTAAATTGCTGGATATTAATAAGGTAGGTATATAATTGGTATATAGATAAGGTATATAGGAGCTAGTAGGTATTCTTAGTATTTGTGTTTACTTGAGTAAATATTATGCATCTTTACAGGTTCATTTCAAAGTATTTTAGTTTGGGTAAACTAAAACACAATTCCATAATTGTTTTACATGCATGATCACGAGAAAAGGGTACGTAGTAGTAGCCAACCAATTTAATTGAGGATTAATCAGTAGTACTACTGTATAGTGTGAAGACTAGGATGCCCATCCGTGCATTTTGTAATACCTACGTGTATGTACAGTATCATAATTATTAAATTAACTAGTTAGATCAAAATGGTAATTAGTGTGTGCTCGTTTGCTTTTCTTGTATCCTTAATTCTATAAATTATTGTTATTCCTTTACAATATCTATAGTTATTATCATCAATTGTTTTACATGAATGATACCATCCTAACAAGTTAAACAATACACACAAACACATGCACTGCACAAAGACATTCAATCAGCAGACATTGACGCAAACAGGTACTTCAACTAAGGCTGTATAGCATTACTCGATTTTGCTATTTATACATACAATCATTATTGTTGTTAAAATTACAATAGTTTCTAGCTACCTACAGTAAGACAAGCAGTCGATACTTTAACAGTAAATTTCATAGTAACGAAATATGTAAACTAAATAACTAAATTGGATTTGCACAGAAAAAATTATTGGAAACTGATTCTATATGCATCATATCATCAGAGTTATTAGCTAACCATCGCCAAAAATATTCGAAAAATAGTTCTTCCCTTGTAATCTTAAGTCGCAAAGATGTCTTAGTTCCCGATTTATAATTAAAGAATTTTAAAATAATATTATTACAGTACAATACAATTAATCCCCACTTAAAGGTTGTGTTAATTAAGCCACTTGTCTTTTCTTTTGTTGAGAAATCGAGAGTAAAATTATTCTTGAACAGTTCTGCAGCAGAGAAATGCGAATGACACCAAAGATATTATAAGGAAAAAGTACTTTGGTCAAAAACTGAATAGACGGATTAAATGCGAGCGAGAAATCTCTATAGGTTGATTATGCCACCAAAGACGAGCTACAATAAAAGCCAAGTTGGTAAAGAAGCTGCCAAGAGTCGAGTGAGATTTAGCCTTAGATGACAACGTTGATTGCTGACAGCATTCATCCCATTTACTATTTCACTGTATAATACCACCTGTGGTAACTTCCCATTTTCAATCATTTTTCAGGATTTACTGAGGCAGAACTCACCGCTGGGTTATTATTTTTACTTAGTGACCACCTTCTTCTGTAATCAATCAAAAAGGAATACACAAATCAATACCCAAATCAATAATCAATGCGCGGCTTATGTAATTGATCGCACAAATCAATTCACCTTTAGCTCTAAGACGCTCAGTAGTGGGCTCACCGTTTTTGTTGGGGACTCCTACTCCTCCACGAATCCCAACAGGAACATGTTGCGGTTGCCCCGCTCTGATTGGTTTTGCTGTAAAAATGGATTCATATCATGTTAGCAGTATTCTTCCAAAGCTTTGCAACGATCAATACAGGAAAAACTTCTGACTGTATACCGATTTAGCGATATAGTAGTGAAATGAATGCGTATCACATTTATTTAAACAAACACTCACCTATTTGTGCCGCATGACTTCTACGGGCAAGATTTTTCTGCCTAACGGCTTCTTTGATGCGATCTACTTCATATTGGTACCGTTTACGATCTCTCATAGCTCCTTCCTTTGCTTCTCTGAGTGCCGCTTCTAGAGCTTTGACGCGCTCCATTGTAGCACGAAGGCGTTTCTCCAGTTTCGGTAATTCACACCTGAGGTCCGCATTATCTCTTACCAACTGTTTATGCACTTTGGTAAGCTGCTCCAAATTAGTTTCTAGGAATGAGATCTTTTGTTTCTGGGCAAGAGACCCTCCGGAATCTTCGCTTGTTTCTAAATTAGCGTTCTCCATACCCACAGACTGAAAATTTAACACAATAAACTCACATGAATATTCAAGCTCACACTTGGAATGGTGCAAAATGATGTCAGCATAGGCAAAATAAGTGTAGCAATTATCACAATTGTTAAGACCGACTCACCTTACGCATACGATTTTGTAAGTCGTTAACGAACATTTTCCGCAAGTTAAGTAACGTTTGTAATTCTTTAGAAACAGTTTCTTGCAAGCCATTTAAGTCTTTGCGAGCTTGTTCTCTCTTTTCTTGAGCCAAACTAGAGAACAAAATTAAAATAATTATTGAATGCATTGTGTGTACAATATGTACGCACATGTTGGTTTATGGTAATTTAACAATACCATTATCACACACTAACACGCTGACACAAATACACTTTAATTTATCATGCGGTACTATTAATTTTTCCATTTAAGGGATAAATGAAATTCTAATTTATTTATGAATTAGCAAACACGCACTGTGAGTATTCGAAAATATCAATAAAAAAAGTTAAGCGATTAAGCGTATGCATAGTCATTAGCACTTACACGAGTTGTTGGAGTTTACTACTTCTATCAGCCTCCTCTGCTTTCAAACGTTCGTGATCTTCCTGCAGTTGCGTTTGTTGACACGCCAATTTCTGATTCGTACTGTAAATTTTTAAAAATCGATATAATTCTATCTTCTAATCGTCTAAATGGAAACACTATATTTATTCGCAAAGGGCAAAGTGTAAAGTAAAACTTAAAACATACTCTCTCAGTTGATCCACCAGAGCTTGTTTAGCATCAATTTCATCTCGAAGATTCTGGACTTGTTTTTGATGCTGTTCACGGTTCTGTTCCAATTGCTTTTCAAGTGCCTCTTGAACTGTAGTGTCGGCCTGAGCTGGCCCAAGGGACTGAACTTGTTCTTGAGCACGGAGCCGAGTGCATTCGTGATTCAGTGCATCAACTTGCTCTTCTAAAGAACGCTTTCGAGCCTCCACATCTTTTGCAGTTTCTTGAAGAGCACTCATACGGGCTTCCGTTTGTGCTACTTTCAGGCGACATTCTCCAAGGGATTTTTCGTACTCATCAATCTGCATAAAAGAAGTTGTTTAGATGAAAACAGAATAGAAATTCAAAAAATGCTCATGCAACAAACTTTATTTGCTCAACAATTTGACACACCGGTTCGGTATAGAATACATTTTCGTACTATTATAAACTATTTTGTTGTAAGTTGTATACTGAATGTATGTACAATTTGACTTAATAAATATTTTGTCCAACTGGTGGAAATACTATTTAATACTGTAACAGTCAAGTAAGTTTACTCATTACCAAAAGTTAATACTAGCTACATCTCATAAAAACATGAAACTATTTCATAAATGCGATTAGCCTTACGCTAATAATTCATAGTCATAAATATAGCACTGCATTATTCCAACACAATAAAACTAGTTTGTACTTCGATAGAAATACTAATTCGTAGCACTTGAATAAAGGTACATGTAAGTATTTTTAAAGCCTGCATTGCTAAATGTAAATTCAAAAGTACATTTTTGATAGGCACCCAAAAGTAAATATTTGTCTAGTGCAACTTTAATTTACACTATAATATGGCTGCCTCTACAGATTACTTAAACTGACAAATGGACATGGTTACAAAGCTCCGAGAATAATGTAGCAAAGTTTTCCAATTTTGTTGGATGATTTCCTAACCTTTTTATTGCAGTCAGTTTGCGATGACTCAAGCGTTTGACATCTATGCACCAAATTCTTGACTTCTGACTTAGTCTTAGCCACCAACAGACGAGCAGCTGTGAACTCTTCCTCTAATTTTTCGCCTAGCTTAACGTTTTCAACTAACGGAGCTCCAATTGCTTGTCCAATTTCATTTAAATCTTGCAATAAACTGGCCAACATTTCATTTGTCTTTTTCTTTTGATGCGATGAAAGATCTCGTAGCTGCTGAAGCTCAGAAAGTGTGGTATTCAGTTGTGTCTGTAAAAATACATTCATATATATGTTGTAGTTTTACCATGACCAAATTCAAACACAAGGGAAACGTTATAAAGTAATCAAAGTATTAGTTCACCTGTTTTTGTGCTAATTCTTCGCTTAAATTGTCGTACTCCCGAGCTTTTGCGTCGACCTCAGAAGCTTTTTGGTCATAATTTAAAGCCAACTCTTCCAACGCTTGCAAAACTTCCTTAACCTCATCCTTCGCAGCTTCATTTTCTGCTTGGATTCTTGCCATCTCTTGCTGTAACTTTTCGTAATCCCTTCTAGATGTAGAAATTAAGTCTTCTTGCTCCAGCAGTTGTTCTTTCAGTTTTTCCACATAATGACATTGCTGCGTAATTTCTTCGTCCTTCTCGTCAAGCTGTTGGTAAAGACGCTCACGTTCCTGCTCGAGTCGTAGACGCTCATCAGGATTCATTGATGTTACCATTGCTTTAGGAGGTGGTAATTGCGGAGGAGCTATTAAAAGTAAATTGGAATTATAGAATCTGTAACATCAAAAGTGAGTTTAAAAATGATGAGAAAAAGCTCATTACCAGCATCATTTGGAGTTGGAGCAGCAGATTCTTCTTTAAGGGAGACCTGCTCGTCAGCAGAAACTGTTTCACCCTTTCTCCATCTTTCTAATTCTTCTTCGGCTCTCTCTAGTTTTCCCCGAAGACGTCCCACTTTTTCTTTTTCACGTTCATATCTTCGCTTCCATTCTTCCGCTGTCAACTCTTCATTTACACTTACAACGTTCTTAATAGTCTTGGCTCTGTGAAAAATATACAGATTAATAATAATGGGCGACCTGAATTTTATTAAGAGATTATACCGAATTAAATAAAAGCACGTATCATGTTTACCTTCGCCCGAAATCCAATGTTGATTTGGTTTCAGATTCGTTAAATGATGCTGGCGAACAACAAATAATGATCGTAGTACGAGCGTTACCGCCCAAAGATTCTTGTAGAATTCGAGTTAATTTGGAGTCACGGTATGGAATATGAGATTTCTGAAATATCAGTAATTACAACACTAAATATCTAAAGGTACATCAAACTAGTATATGATCACAGTTATGTTTCTTAAGAACTTACAACACCCTCTGCCAAGGCAGAAATTACGTTTCCTAATGCTGAAAGAGATTTGTTAATATTCTTAGCTTCGTCTAAAACTTGTCCCTCTGCTCCAGTTTTTGATACTTTTTCACTTCCAGCCAAATCGACCAAATATAATTTTCCGGATAACTTCTTTTGATTTTCTAAATTTTCTTGCTTCACATTGATTAAAAATACCGAGTGACTTCTACTGCTGTGTTCATTCATATCTGAAAGCAGAAGAGTGACATAAATGAAATGACTGAATAATAATAACTGAATGTTAACAACGGTAAATCAGCTAAATCGTTCTAGAACAATTGAACATATACTAGAACATATACATATGTTTATTCAACGCACTTGTTACTGCGATATGACGATTAGATTTTCCTTCTTCGATCACTTCAAAAACTTCTTCAGGAGACGAAACGAACCTTTCTGTCGCACCCTTGACGAAAGGTATTCTGTTTTTATCTTCATGAACGCTCAGATTTACCTTTGTTACGTCAAGTAAATCTCTGATCTGAAAAGTGATTAAACAAAGTATCCACATAAAATTTTTGTCGCAATTAATATTACAATTATTCTAACGCTCTCACAACAGTTTGATTTTTACCTTATCAAGGTAGATTTCAAAATATGAGCATTTTAAATGGAACTCAAGGTTTTCATCCATGGAATAGATGTGGTTGAAAATATCTTGAACAATACGTGGAATTATGCCTTGTTTCCCAGGGTCGCCCATAACACCTTCCATCGTATGAGTTTTCCCTGAAGAGGTTTGGCCATAAGCAAAGATTGTGCCATTGTATCCGCACAAAACATCTAGATTAAACCAAACATAGTTCATAAATGATTCATTCGTAAACATTCTGTAATATTACGCATAAACATTATAGATTTTACCTTTGACAATCGATTTGGCTGCCTCTTCATAAACCTTTTCTTGTGTTGCGTTGGGTTTGAAAACTTTATCGAAAACGTAAACTTTACCCTGCATAAAGAATTGTAAGGAAGCAATTAAACACAACGTTACATATTATAGGGTATGCTCAGTTTAACTAATTTAATGAAGATAAAACAACTTACGCCAATAGCTACACAATTTTCATCTGTAAATTTAGCTACAAACTTAGAGCCTGCTTTTTCTTCCGCATGATTAAGAGGTCGAAATCGGCATACAACTTTAATACTGTCTTCCGCAGGGGGTTCTGCCGGTATCACCTCAGCTACTGAAGAAGACAACGACATGGTTGAGGCAGTAATGGACATGTTACATGAAAATTGCCCAGCGAAGGATTTTTGTTCCTAAATTTTGAGACCAAGTGAAGAATTCCCGTTACCACCTATTCTATAAAACCAAAACAATCAAAAATTATAATCTCAAATAATTTGTTTTGATCTGTCTATATAAAAGAAGAAACATTTTCAGCATACTAAACAATTCACAATGACCTCATGTTAACAAAACCTTTCTATAAAACTATTATTCATTATTCGTAATGAAATGACACTTTTTGCCGGCTTCTTTTTCTAAAATAATCTAATTTCAACGAAACTAATTTACTTTGACATTTTCTGCACCTTCGACACAATGAAACTTTTAATTCAACGAAATAACTTCAAGCTGCACTTGTCAAATAAAAAATTAAGCCTTATACAAAAATAAAATCACAATCACACAATGTTACCATAAACGTGTCTTAATCTTAATAATAATGTGAAATATTTAAGTTATTTCTATTATCTATTCAGGAACATTTCTCTAACCACGTAACGTAATTGCAGCACAGCTTATAAGGAAAAATACAAAGTGAAATTATGGCGTTGTTGCGTCATGACTTGCAGACATGAAGCCGCAAATATACCAAAGATAAATATTTATCTGCTTTTATCAAGTTGCACACAAATTCTGAATTCTTACATTTTGACATTTTTAGTTTACTTTAGACTTTAAGACTCTTGAGAGCTGCAAAACTCTTTGGGCTTCAAAAGGTATAGAACTAATCGTTTACAAACAATTTTCCGAACTCTACCACACACACACCTTTCACCTTACTCACAGATAAAATTAAACTGTGTTCGTGTGCAGAATGAGTAAGATCTACTCACATGAAGATCGGATATAAAAAATCAAAGTATCTTATTAACTGTCACAAACTGTCAAATAAAAATCTATAAATTAAATGAACATCTAAATGAGTGTGAATAAAAAAGTTCTGTATAATATTGATATCTACTTATTCGGGATAGGTTTTCGTTTTCTAAGAACATTTCAAAAAAAAGACTGATTTAAAATATATAAAAATCTGTCTATATAGCTCTCTTCATAAAACCCGATTTCGCCTTAAGTGAACATGTCTGTTCTTTTTGTGCTTAATCAAACTGCTCATTCCATGAGTAAAGTATATGAATAGTCAATAGTAATAAATAGAATATGATTCAGAATAATTTCTCGTTAGAAATCGGTTATTCTATTATAAAACTGAGAATATGAGCTTTCTCACTGTAAATGTACAAATGTAAATGACCTTGTCTCCACATGTTGAAACGACTCATTCATATATAGTAATTTTTCAGGTCGAATCCATGTTGACAATTTTCCTTGATAGATTCCCTGACTTAAGTTTAAGTAAGCAGCTTAAAAACTGATTCACAGAAGACACACAACGTAAAGTTCTTTGTAAACTGTGTCTATTCTTGCAACTCTATGCACACAGCTCTGTAATCTTTAACCTAGTAAAGAGGAATTACTGCAGAGATATAATTGCAGAGCTTCGAGAAGTAAGAAAAGTTAGGAATATGGCGTCTTGATAATAATAATAATAATAATAATAATAATAACTAAACGTCAATTAAGAACTAGGCCCTAGGTATTATTGGCGATGATGTAATTGTATATTGTTGAAAGTCTGAAGGAAAGTATAACATGGATGAGCGGATGCTGATGCTGGTGGGAAGGGTCACTTACCGTTCCGGAAATGTGGAAATTTCGTGTGACTAATGGTAATGGTATATAATGACAGAAGAAGAAGAGTACAAAACTACAACAAGAACAGCCGAGAGATCCAACACATCACATTCACATACTTATCAAATTCAACTACACACAAGTACATGTAAACGTTAAGTACTCTTTAAAAGACTACACGGAGAACATCACTATATATAATATTATCTGTGTACATATACAAATACAGCACAACCAAATGCAATGTTCAGTGCAATTATTACAACTAAGAAATAACCAGAAAATGCACTGCACTATAAGTTGCTGCTGCCTTTATGTTATACCACCACCTTTTATAAACTTAATACAACTCCACCTTTGCTTACTTCTGATGTGTAAAATGTAAGTGAAGTGTATGTGTAGATGCCTAGTTATTTAACCACACAAATAGAAAGGCCTGAGCTTCAACATTGCCTAACACTATTAAATAAATATAATTCTATACAGGTTTTTAAGATGAAGAAGTGTATTGGTTGATTCAGTCAGCAGATATAGCCAGCCACTTAATGTACCTGGCAAAGTAACTTTTATAATTAGTGATTCACTCACTGCTGACTGCTCTGGTGCTTGCTCCGATTTCACGTAGACAACACAAACACATTCAGTCAGCAGATGATAATACAATTTGTAAAGAGCAAACCAGAATTATATTATATATATATGTACTGGCCATTTTTATATGCATTTGTATATATGTTACCAAAATCTGCTATTGTACCTTTATCCTGGTAGAGTAGTAGAAGTGCTAGCAGTGTGTAGTTATTATGGCCAGCTTGGTTTTGGTCTGCTGGAGTCTTTACACAGACTTGCCTTATCTATCTCCTAGCTCTATATAACTTAACAAGCAATAACATACACACCATACCAACTTACTTTGCACTCTGTGCTTTACTTATTATACCCGAGCTTCTATGAGTTTAATGTTATACCACTAGAAAATGTACGTATCCATATTTATAACGTAGCTTAAGCTAAAGCTAATAGTAAACCCGTACTTTGTATGAATACATGGACTCTACTACCAATACACGGACTTCACTATATTTATATGTATCTACTTACTTTGCATGTGTAAGTGGCGATGGTGGTTTAACGTTTAAGTCTATGACTGACTTGCCTTTAGCTACTAGTACTACTACCTAGCTTTATTACTTGCAGTTTTAGAGTTTATTAATATAAGTAAGCGTATATAGACAGAGAGAGGTATAGATAAGTGCATGTACAGATGCTACATGTGTACCTACATCAGATACACTTAAATCTGCCTACTTTTATATATAGCTAAGTAAGCTATGTTACTATATATTTGGTTTATATAAATGTATCTCTTCTCTTATGTATGTATAAGCTTGTATCTTATATGGACAAAATACTACAATGTTCTCGATGTGTGTAGTGTAAAAGTGTACCTGTTTTAGATTCAGTTTAGTTCAATTCAGTTCAGTTGTTTTCTTCGGGCGTCGGGGAAAAACTCCTCACACAGCAGTAGCGTGCAACCCTTTTTGGTTACTGTCTGCCATGTAATGTAGTTACAATTTTACAATGTAGTCAAACAGAAGAGTATCATGGATTTATACACATCAAGTACGCCTATGACGATGTAATTTCCTTCTCTTACGAGCAAAACCATCAGACAGATGAGCTTCAGCTTAACCTAGGATAGAAGTAACTTAGTTTAAACCTTACGATGGTTCATTCCAATGTATTTACTTTACAATTGTTCAAATTAATCAGGATAATATTGGTAGCTAAGCGTATCTTACTTACAATTAGTAAATACATATATTATCTACATTTTATACTATACAGATAGTACCCTCTCATGCAAGGGATGTTTAACTGTCGTATTTGCCAAAAGCACAAATTAATAATTTCATGTCAGGCTTACAAACTTGGTGCACTCAATCACTATTTCAGTCTTTCCTAAATGACCTAAAATTCCGTCCTTCATGCTTATTTGCTTATAATCAACTTAGCACTGTAACAACTACTAAAAGGTTTACATTTGTATGCATTAGGTATTAGGTAGTATATACCTAATTGGAATGTATATTGATTCCTTTCATCTCTTTGAAAGCATAATCGTGTAGTAAACTCGTATAGTAAACTAATTACCGTAGTAAAATTTTCATTGAGTTTAATTTGAAGGTTGGGCTATAGGAGTGAGAGTGAGGGATGCTCCGCGTATAATTTCTTACCTAGATTTCTATATGGAAAAATCGCATTTTTTTAGTTATTTCCAGAATGAACAGTGTAATAATTTACTCCATAGGTGAGAAAATCAAATTAAATGTGCCTGTACAATAAACGAATTCAATAAAACGGATATAGTATACTAGGTGTCTATATAAAAACTAGTATGAAGAGAAACTTATCTACAATCTACAGTGTAACACTTTTATTGTGCTTGATGCACTGCCACTTAAGTACGTAGGACGAAGGTACATTACAATATTTATTGCTTCGCTTGTTTTAACTGTATCTATTTACAATGTAATCAGATACTTTACATTTTACAATTAGACACCTATGCAAAAAGCTACAGCATGACAACTTACCAGATTCTTAAGTGTCAAAACTTTTGCATTGCATTTCTACTATTTCCATACTGTAAAGAAATCCCTGATTAATAATAATTATTATTATCATTCAATGACTCTTGTAAACGATTCTTCACAATAGTAAAAATGCATTGGTATAGTGTTCAGCTGCAATACTTACAGATAATATACTTTTCACTCAGGAGGTAATTTTTCATTTAAGTTGTCTTAACAAGATTAAAAGCGCAGTAGTATCAACATCCTATGTGAATGCGAATGTAGGCTCACCGTTAGTAATTGCCTATTTCAAAGCTGAAATGTTTTCTTATCAATCTATCCTTCTCCATTTCATACATCAGTGACTTACTAATGTTTTAATGTACATGCAGTTCTACCCTATGTGAATTAAAAATCAATGTAGTTTGCTACAACAAACTTACAATTACAAAGATAAAATTTTATCATATAAGTAAGCATTGCTTAGTGAACTGAAAGTAACCAGCGCAGCGGCACACGAATGAAACGCGACAATTTAATTATCTTTGTCTACCTATATACGCAGTGTACCTGAATTACCTGTTCTGTTCTCAAGATACGACTCACTCAGTTTCAAATGTTGCGTATAGCGTTGTAAAAAATGACTTTGTACCATATACTATCTAACAAAATACTGTACTGTAATTTGAAATACTTTCCGAGTGTAAATAAGTGTTTTACATGTTTATCTATTTTCATGCAATTGAGACACATATACAATTGAATGAATTGATTACATAGTATATTGTGCAGTGTGTGCATGAATATACAGAGAGGGAGACAAAAGACTCCTCAACACGCTTTCTGAAAAAGATTTCGCATATTTATGTGAGATATTAAGTGTTCCTTTTATGGCTAGTTTAACTTTTTGTATGATTGACTCTCATAAACAATAATTAAAACATTTGAATCACTAACCTATAAGTATGGTACTGAAAATAATGGTTTAACGATTTCATTTACAATTGATGGGTGTGAACGTGAGTGTGGTGGTATTAATAAAGAGATGAATTTGTCTGACTCATTTGTCTCAAAAGTCATTACCGACTTGAGACATAGGAAAATTTTCGTCTCAAAATAGCATCATAGTAATAGTCTATAGTGTATGAACTTTCATATACCTTTTCATTGATGGTAAAAAAATAGAAAAAGAAAAGTTATACAAGCAAATGTCAACACAACTGACAAAACATTAATTAACTTTATTTCTGGTAAATACTAGTAGCATATCGCTGTACATGCTTTATTGTTATCGTTTCATTTGTCGTTAATAACTTTCGAGACGTTACTTGGCTATGCTCTGTACTTGATCTCCTGGGGTTTGTGAAACGCATAAAGGAAAATAATGTTACAACTACATATTGTATCGTAGTTAGAGATAATTACAAACAAGTTGTATTGATAATGCTATATTAAAACATCACTTAATTGACCATTAATAACAATTTAGATTCTCACTGTGGAGTGACACTGCGAAGCTCAATCTGGTTCTAGTTCTATCTACGTTTTTTAAGTGTTGTTTTAGAACATTAACTGCTAAAGTGAGTAGCAACAAACCATACAACAAAAATTGCGTACCATAATTTCTTAATTAATGCAAGTTATCTTTTAAGTGTAATAAGACTGTTGTAAGTAATGGTAATGGTAAGCTCGTATTCGTCTTCATGATAGTATACCTATACGCAACACTACTAATCAGTATAGTACGTATACAAACCGGTTCACAACGACAAAATTATGTCCTACAGTCCCCAGAGTAGTGTAGTGTAACATTATATTAACACATTAAAAATGTCAATCTAATTAACCACAACCAGCAGGAACTAACTAAGTGATTTTATTTAATGTCCATATACACCAGCAGAACATGCCAGATCGAAGAGTTGTATGACCAGTCGACATTTAATCTACAAAAACAACGGAGATTATAACTTGGAGGTGGAGATACTGGAATCGGTGAGATTGAAGAATAAACTGAATCTTCATTGCATCTATCCATTTCGTTTACACGTTGTAACATCATATTTATTAACAAATAGAGGAATAACAAAATATTAATAACTAATAATAATCAATATCACTTGTAGGCCTGTTTCAAACTATATTGAAATTGAATTCTATTCAAAATATGTTACTCAAAAAGATTAATCAGTAGGTATATATTAAGTAAGTGTTCTTGCAAATGCTTTATGTAAAGTGAGGAAGAATAAACTAGTTATAACGTTTGAATAATAATAAATTTCTTCCTTATATGATAAAATAAAATTTTCGTGAAACAACATTCATGCATGCAAAAAACGTAAAAATATTGCAAAGCATATTTATTTGCGTTAGAAAATTCCAGAGTGAGCTTTCATAACATGAAGTACGATTATTACTAGAAATACAAGATTTTCTAAGCCACTCTTTCAAGCCAGCTCACAACTGGACTTATTTCGACTGCTTCTTTGCAACAGCTTCCCTCAGCAAATTCAACCTATGAATAAAACATAAGAAACAGTAAAATAATTGATGTTTTACTGTATAATAATTATTATAAGTAATGTTTGAGTTGCTAGAGTTGCTACCTTCATTGGAGCAAGATGTTCAAAATCAAAATCTCTGTCAAGTTTTCCAAGTGGTTTAGAAGATGAAGTGCTGGATCCTCCGGTAGTTTGCAAGCCGGCGGATTTGGTCATTCTTAAGGTTGTGCTGCATAAATATTCATAAAAAATTGTTAATAAATTTCTATACTCATCTTGTATTATCCTTTATCCATCTTTCAATTTTACTCTAAACTAAGGTATAATATGGAAGGTAGTAATAGTGAGTACGCTGTATAAAAAATTCTTACATTTCTCTCTCCAGTTGTGTACGAATAACTTTTATGGTCTTCGCTGTCGGCATGTCCATTTTATTAGCAAAAATAAGAATGTCAGGGGAAATGGAACTGACAACTGAGTCAGTCAAAACCTGGTAAAGAACCTCAGCGCCTTCTCTTATAGCCTTATTTCCTCCAGCGGCATCAATGACGCATACAATCCCTCTGATACCATTCTTGTGTGCGTCCCAAAATTTTACTCGGACTCTGTCATGTCCCGGAAGATCCTTTAGCATTATTTCATCTTTCCCATTTGAAGGGGAGTACGAACATTGGTTAGGAGTAACGGATGTAACTGTGTCCACCATTTTTCCACTTAGCAGATTACCCAACAATGTCGTTTTTCCACTATCACACGGTCCAACGAATAATATACTTCTTCCTTTTTTAGTCTTCCGTCTCCATAAGAAAACTGCAACACAATAAAATGTGTTAGATACAATTAGAGACTTTATAACATTCAGTGCGTAATTTACATACTAAAACAATTTAACACGAACTTATCGTTAGAAGAACAACCACGATAGCCACAATTACTGCAAGCATGACCGTATTGTCTTTTACACCATCCAATCCAACTCCAGGAGGTTCAGGTACGGTCCCACTCATTTTCGGAGGTTGAGACTTCGACTTCGAAGCTGTTTTCGGTTTATCCATTATTAGTCTTTCCAAGTTTCAATTACAAATACCCGAATGTAAATGCGGATCTATAATTCAAAATGAATGAGATTAAACATTAAAAATAATAAACACCTATAAATAATATACCGTGCCCGCCAATTGTAAGGAACCTAACCGTAAAACTTTTTGAGTATCAAAACCAATAGAAGTCAAATTGTATCTTAGGCAACCAAAGTTTGTT
>JABASD010002348.1:0-27689 GCA_019776165.1 Pogonognathellus flavescens
CAAAATAGGATAATTTTTCTAAAATAGGATCGATCCTAGGATTAGGACCGAACCATTGAAAAAAGGATAAATAGGACAAAATAGGACTGCATTTTTGGTCTTCTACAGGTCTGATTCGTGGAGATCCTTGTTATGAGACCTCTACGAAGAGTCCCCAAAGAGTTAGTATATCCTACCTATCCGTCCTTTGGTCATTAGTTAGACTGAGCATCAGAAGGAAATACAGAATTGGGATCTTGCAGACCCAAAAAGGATGTAAGTAAGGCTAGTAAGGCCAAACGTGTATGGCTGAGGACATACTGACAAACAGACTGTCGTTAGTTGGTTCGCATAAAGCCCAAACAAGTTTGACCTTAATAAATCAATTATTAAAATAGCATGGTAATAACGACGCTTTATATAATACATTATTGCAACAGATGGTTTTATAAAAACTGAACAACACAGACGCAGACGACGTTATGCTATTATTGCTAAAATTAAATCATTTTCAAATAAATTTGTTTTGGCATATGACGGTGAATGATACTTAATTTACTTCTATCACATTTGCTTTTTCTTTCCTAGCAACTTTATTGCTCTGCATGTTATTCAAATTAAATAGATGATGATCATGATATCCCAATAGGCCGAGTCATATAACATGATGTTCATAAAATCATCATATTTAATACGGATTCGCTTAATTTGTGAATTCTAAATTCCGATCTACATTAAAAATACAAGAAATAAATTAACCACCCATTATGCACTGGCTTGATAATTTTTTTTAATAATTATCTGCATAAATGTAATTTATTTCCTACATTACCTGCCAGTGGAATCCATATAAATATAGCTAAAAATCTGCAGATAGTCATCATAACGTCTGATTGAGACTCAATTCTTTGAACACTTCAAATATATCATCAAATTCCCTAGCGTTCCTTTTAAACCAAAAGTTGAACCTCCGCTATATAACATAAATAATTTCACATCATTTAAAGAAACACAATAAACATTTAACTGACGAAAATGAACATAAAATTAATCCTGCGGGTTGATTATTTCCATATTGTACCTACAAATTAAGACAGGTACTTTTTCGCATATTTATTTCCCACTCATGACACGTAATGTTTTAGGGAATGGGATAAATTCGAATTAAGTAAGGTCCTATGAACATAAATAATTATGATTACTGACTTACTGTGATTATAATCTAAAATATTTTCTGCCAACCCTTTCACACCGCAAATATCTTTGCTTATATTCTTATACATGATAATTAAAGCGTTCAACTGCGTTATAAAATCTTTTTCGATATCATCTTTATACATTTCAATAAGATTTTCAGCTCTCTTCTTTACTTGCAACTCATTTTTTTCTTCAAACCAAACCTTCTGGTCTAAAAACGAAAATATTTTTTTCAAACGAACTATTGGTATTGTCAAATCGACTAGGTATCCACAATTGATTTTTGTCAAAATACTTTCTCCGAAAATTTTTCCTTTTTGATTTGAAGTTGGTATCTACTTGAAGTTATTTTGCTAATATTTTTGATATAAAAATGATGATTGAATGACTGGAATAAAGTTATTCAGTTATAAAATAAACCGCCTAATCAACAAGAATTTCTAAATTATTCGTTTCATTCGTAAAAGTAAGGTTATTAGCGCTACATGAATTGCGTGTTTGAAATCGTGCATATTAAATGATTGAACGCATGATGTTTTCAGCTTACTTATATAAGATTAATTTTTAAAACTTTCTCAGATCGTGGCAAAGCATATTTAAATTTTATATAACACTGTCACGACAAAAGATAATAAAATGAGTGATTTCTTTTACTTTCAGTGCCACCCACAGACCCAGACGCCTCTTGACCATGACGCCCTTACACCTCGCCGACGCCCCCAGACCCCGACACCCTAGGGCACTCGCCCCGTCTGCCCCGGTGGTTTCTACGCCACTGCACACAACATACAATAGAGAATATACATAGCATGCTGAAAAATATCTTGGCTTGATGTGTTCTGCTACAAATAATGACACCGTAATTAAAAACGATAGTTGTTACGATGCCGAGGAATTTGAATCCAGGAATCAACATTTGCGTAAAAGATTCATTGTAGCGACTGTGTAGAATTTGAAGTGTCCGGTAGGCTTGCACAAAATCTTCAGGTTCCATATCTATTATGCGCGTCCTATAGAAGTGTCAACAAAAACATATCATTACTTAGTGAAAACACCATTAATAAATACATGAAGTAGTATTGAAACGCCAGGAAATTGTTTGTGGCTTTTTTATATTAAAAAAAAGATTTTGATTTTTTTCGGCGTATGCAAAAATGAGTGACGATTTCCCTCTGGAATACGTAACAGTATGACAATTGCCCTCCGGCACCTTCTTATGTATGCAGTTTTGCTGCAATAGGTCAGGTTCCATAAAGGAATTGACCGATTGACGACATCTTCAAACTTTGCTTTCTATTAGACTGTACAAGACTATTTGTTTGAAGTTTTAATTCTACATCTAAAATCAAACCGTTCTTGAGTTATCCTACGTACATTCGCGACAATCATCCCGACGGATATAGATATTGATATCGTAAATTCTCGTAATATGAGTTTAAATTATTTTACATCATTCTTTTGCTATTTTTTGCAACCTACGGTCAACTCATGAGTAGGCCCGTAGCCAGGACTACAGTTTGGGGGATGTCTACTCATAGTAATAATAAAATGCTTCAACTTAAAGCCGTTCTTTTAGCTCTATAGTAAAACCGTTCAACTATCTGTATTGACGAGGCAGAGTGAGACGTATCACGGCATGGTGTACATGGTTTAGTATATAGTATAACTATATAAATTGCAGAAATGATACATTAGCATGTCTGATTTAGTTTAGACACAGTACTAAGCAATATTGTACATACAAACTAGTATAGCACATACAGCCCGTTCAGTTGCTGCATTTAATATAACTCAAGGCCAAGGCAATGTAAGTTACGTATGAGGCAGGTTGAGACTGGCAGTATACACTGCAAAGTATGCCCGCTGTGTGAGACGGCACGAATGAGTTACCAAATGGTGAGTATATTGACGGAGAGAAAAGCTCAGTGATATTGTATATGTATGTGGACTGTAGGTCTTCTGTCACACAATGCATAATATATCATGAATGAATCATAATAACGGCAAACTTCTCAACCTGCCTCATTGCAAATTTGTCAGCGTTTCTCAACTTTTAAGCCGCAACTCCAACTGTTCAATCAAACCAACAACGTATCTAGAATTAGATGTATACCAACAGAACATACGGCTAACAATTTTTCAGTTTCTACGTATGTACCCAATTATTTATTCGAACATTTCTCTGTATTAAATCGTCACAGAAAATTTATTGAACAGATTGCAGTGCAGTGGTAATTTATTCAACCTTAATAGAAAATTAGACTTCTGCTAACAAACAGATATCCTACCGTGAGTCCGTGAGTGTGTGTGTACTTATGTCAAAGAAGTATCGATATTAGGTTAATTATATTTCACTAAAAGTCGTCTCGATCTGCGCCTTTTGACTGAAGTGCAATTAATAAATTACAATGCCATCATAAACGAATTAAACTTACAGTATTCACACAGCAATAAACACTTTATTTTGCATATGTAATCTTGACATACATAGCTATGGGGCATAAGGATAATTCGTTGTAAAGGAACAATGATGCAGCCGATGTGAATTCAATTGAAATTGCAAAACGTTCATATAATATGGGTTTACACAAAAAATAGTTTACTAAACCCTCACAATCACACAATTATTTCGAAACAACAGTTTATTGATAATATGTATTATAGTGCATTAGGTACTTGGTACATTTAAGTAAGTATACAATAAATCATTTATATATACTGATTGTGAGTAATGCTGGTCCTGGATTTATTTATGTAAATATTACAGCAGGTATTATCATATTATCAAGTATTATATTTATTTAAGTCTTCGTTGGAATTTTCATTAGTACGTTAAATGGATAATCTATATAATATGTATACAGAGAAGGCCTCAAAGCTGTGCTTGCTTAATGGGTTTCGAGTTCATTATAATATGCCTTTAATTAATTGTTTGTATAAACATACTTCGGAACCTTACTCCTGACAAACAATGCAATGCCCAAAAGGGTCAGTCATTGTTTGCCATTGTTTGTCAGGATTAAGGTCAGGTTTAAGGTCATGTAACAATTCTTGTTTTATTTTGCGTCAATCCGAAAATACCTTGACATATACAAAAATTAGTTTGGCAAGATGGGCTTATGAACATTTTTGTCATGCGTTCGTAATCTTTGCTCGGTTGCAAACTTTAATTGACAAATTGAACAAGAAAACTCTCGATTTAAATGAGATTTTATGTGGTTTTGCAAAGATGCTTTGGTGTTATGGGTATTTCCACAAATAGAGCATTGATAAATTTTATGACCAGTGTGTTTCACCACAAAATGCTCAGCACATTTAAACTTAGAACTGAAAAGTTTTAAGCAAATGCTACATTGGTATCTCTTCACAAAATTATGCAAAACTTGAACATGTCGTCGACATCTTCCTTCTGTGTCCAGTATTTTTCGACATTTAAGGCATTCATATTTCTTCTTACCAAGCTCTGTGAAATAATAAACACTTTTTAAATTATTTGAAAAGTTTCAGTAGTACCACATATTTTACTATTATCTATAGATAATATTAGTAATGTATAAATTAGTAAATAAATTAGTATTGTATACAATACTAATTTTGTCTGTTGTTAAAAAGTTACAAAAAAGAATTACTTACTTTTAAAGTATTTAAATATCTCCGAACTGTCCACTTCTGGAAAAATGATTATGTCACCTTCATTAAGTAATGCATAGACACCTGCTGTCTTATCCGTCAAAAGAGGGTTCGTAATTTCTTCATTCCCGCTTGTCATTGACTCATTTGGAAATTGCTGCTCATCTTTTCGTATCAATGAATGCGGGGACGAGTTCCAAGATTCAGATAATACTTCTTTTTGATCTTGTTCGATTGTTAAATTGTCATATTCGGAAAACGCATTACTTTCATTGTTTCTATCAGGGAAATAATTCTGTTTTGTTTCTAATGAGGTCATGGAAATGCTACCACTATTTTCATTTTCCCACACATTGTATTCCTCCGACTCATGTTCCCAATTCGGATAGCTGGGACTGGAAACTTCAATTTTCAAATAGTCATTGGAAGTTGCATTTACATTGCCAATAATGAAAAGCCCGTCAAAGTCGTCGTTTGCTGCAATTGGATTCTGTTTCACTTCCGCCTCAATGCGACTATCTTCAGGATGAGAATCTTCTTGGGTATTTGAAAAATTAGACAATTCGGTTTTAAATGCATTGTCAGCTGCTACTGCATCAATTGGGGTGTTTATATTTATTTTATCACCAGAGTTTAACGTGGGCAAATTCTGATTTTGTTTGTGATATCTTCTGATATGCACTCTGCATGTCTGAATGCTGTAAAATCGCTTTTTACAAATTGCACATTCACATGTTCTTATTCCCAAATGTTGCCGTTCTACGTGTTGCACCATCTTCAATCTTATAGTAAGCAATATTCCACAGTAATTGCACGTAAACCCCAATCCTGCAACTGACGTCATTAAAAAAGAAAAAAAAAATCAGTAAAGCAATAATAAATAACGCAGTTACATGTAAATAGTCAACATTAATACAATAAATGCATAAGAATGATAAAAATCCCAGCAATCCCTTATATAGCAATTTTACCAGTAAAATATTCTTCCACGTCAGCTGTTGTGCGAATGTTTTCCAAGAGATTTATTCCATCCATATTTGCAGGCGTTTTTACAATCTTCCTCCTTAGTTGCCTATCGAATAGTTTAGAAGCGCGTTGACTCGCAGTATCGTAAACAATGTTTAGTCTTTTAACTTCTTCAGCGTGAACACATTGAATGTGGTAGACGATATCACACCTAGTTAATCTTTTGAATCCACAGAACTCACACTGATAGCGAGTCATGCCGTAATGAATCTTTTTTTGGTGTCTCTTAATAGAGCATCGATTTTTGTGAACGGCATTACAAATTGTACATTGATGCTTTCCATTTTCCAGTTCTGTAAAATATTTAAAATCAAAAATTATAGCTTCAGACCAAATCTTAATAAAAAGCCATAACGATTTAATTAAATATTTTTTACTTCTGATATCTTGGCTTTTAAAAATAGGTGCCGCATTTATTCCCATATCAATAATTCCATCGGGTGTTGTAAGTTTGGACTTTGGTAGTGGAGCCGCAATACTTTCGTCAAATCTTCTTACGTCTTTGTGACTACTGAGAACGTGGTATCCACATTCGCTTTTCAAAAAGAATTGCTCCCCGCAATATTTGCACTCATACAGTTTTAGCTGTTTATGGAATTTATTCACGTGACTCTCTGCACCAGACTTGGTCCACAGTATTTTGCAGCACTCTCGACATTTGTACTTTCCATCGTCGCCGTCGTCTGCGAAACAGTTAATTAATGTATTATTATTTGTTTATTTATTTATTAATTGTTATTCAGTTAAGAACGAAAATTAATTTACAAAACAAACAAGTCGATAATCATTTTAAATGCCATTAATAGCGGTTAAATGAATTAATAAATAAAATGTGGGAAAGTAGTCTAACATTCTAAATAAAATGCAGTCTCTTCTTCTGTTAAGGAGATTTTAGGTTCAATCAAGCCTGGGCTCAGTTTGATACATTCATCTTTTTTAAGCAAAAAATACATGGAATTTTTTTGGGCTCTCCTGTGGATAAATAAAAAGAATAGAGCAATTGAAATCATCATCACTTTTGTAGTATATATTTGTAATTATTTCTTTTGTCATGACTGATTGTGAGGCTTTATTTATGTTTTACTTTTGGTTCCGCTCGCTTAGTCTATTATTCCTTGGCAACGCTTGAGGGTCAACTTGAAAAAGCCTTATTTCCGGGTTAAATTCTATTAATACAAAAACAATAAATAAATATTAATATTTTTCTACAATGTATGCTTTGAAAAATACTGTCTGTCTATTTGTATATTTTGTATAAATAAATTGTGGAAAAAAGAAGTTTTGAAACGAACCTTGAATAACTGCGCTTCGTACATAGTCTATTTTATCAGTCACTTCTTTAAAGTTAAAATCATCAGGACTACAAGCTATTTTAGCGACATTTATTTTTCGCATCTCTTGTGACATTGAAACGAGAATACTTGCCTTCATTTGGTATACAACTTTTTTGACGGAACGTAGCATATGTTTTCGTTTAGCATTTAAATCACACAAGGTTACAACGGAACGGTAGCACGAATCACAAAATAGAGGAATATCAACCAACGAATTGCCAGACGTACTAGGACTCCAATTAAAATACGGATGACGATAATTAACACCGATTATTTCAGAGTAGGAAGCCAAAATATCATTAGACTGTCTTTCATGTTTGTCAGTTCTAACACAGTCCATGTTACAATTTATGCATTTCACAAAGTTCTTTTGTTTCTTCCGATTAGTACAAATAGTGTGCCGCATTTTTTTGTGTTGTTGCATTATGTGACGTATACAACTGGTTATGCCGTAATATCCATACTTGCAGTAGTTGCACTTAAATCTTATAACCTTTTTGTGAACAGAAACGACGTGTTTTATGGCGTCTCTTTTATGTTTGATTATCCTGCCGCACTTTTGACATTCGTACTTTTTCTCCACACCTATGAAACGGGAAAAAATATTTCACGTCAATTTCAATAATTTTGAGCAATCATTTAACATGTATAAAAATGTTCAGTCGGGCCCTCGAAATGTTCCAAGTCCAAGCTTCCCGGGACCGGAGAAATATCCTTCCCTCTTCCCCTGAACAAAAGCTTCCTTCCCGGGAAAATTTCTGAACCCTTCCCTCCCAGGAAGGAAGGGCTTTCCTTCCCTCCTTTCCCGCGAATGAAGTGCTTCCTTTCCCTCCTTTCCCGGGAATGACGTGCTTCCCTTCCTTCCTTTCCCGGGAATGACGTGCGTCCCTTCCCTCCTTTCTCGGGAATGACGATTATGACGTGGTTCCCTTCCCGGAAGGAAAGGCTTCCTTTCCCTAGAAGGTCCCGAACTTTTCGAGGACCCGGTTCAGAAACCAGTACTTACAAGTAAAATACTTTTTCATTTCATCTTCAGTCAGAGTTAATAATTCCCTAGGAATTCCTTTAATACGAATAATTTCGTTTTCTGAAATCTCTTTTAAATATTTTGAAGAGGTGTAACATGAAGTCTTCTTCCAAAAGGAACTGCAATAAATTAGGTTAGAGGTTAAGTAAATAAGAATTATTACGAATATAACGGGATTAGAGAGCAATAAAATGCACAAATACAATTATTGTATAATTGTATTTGCATTTGACATTTTACACATACCGAAATCTTTTGTCGGCATTAAAGACATCTTTGCATAATAGCTTTGAATGTTCCTCCCGATTTCTTAAGATTACATCTGGATTATAATCTGTGTCAAAGAACAATTCATTTTTTCAATTTCAAAATATACTCAACTCAACAAAACTATTACAAGTATAATTTATATTCTTGAAAGGTGTGTTATTGACGAAATGAAAAAAAAATTACCGATAATCGCCAGGCTTCTGAAGCAGTCAACTTTGTCAGAAAGGGGTATAAAAGTAAAGCTTGTAGCACTTTCTCGAGAAATTATTTTGCAAATGTTTCTCGTCTCCGAACTTGAATTTGACATTGACTTTAAAATTCTAATTTTTATTTGAACAATGAACCATTGAATTTTAGATTTTATTGCTGTTATATCTGAACTGAAGTCAACGACACTCACGACTTTACGTTGGCATGTGATACAAAAATATGAAAACTCTGGGACTGACATCCAGCTGTTATCCACACTTAATGACGACAAAACCTGGTTGGAAGAAGTTTGCAATAAAAGGCCGTAAAATGTTTTTAACATATTTAGGTCTATTTTTCTATTCGATTTGCTACTATGGTCATTGCTACCAACGCTAGATAAGTTCTCATAATAATGATTCGAACATATAATACATTTTTTGTTGACTTCCATGTCAATTAAAAATTAATAGTAATTGAACTACTAAGACACATTCTGCACATAATTTGACCTGCGAAACTATTCAACCAACTTGTGACTAGTAAAAGGTTCGTCTGTCTTGCTAACAATTTTAAAATTACTTAATTCTTTCTACTTGTGACTGGGACTGGATTGTCGGCAGAAAAATGAAAGAAGAAACTTACAGTGTTATTGTCACAAATCCTTCAAACATAGCTCCAAAAAAGCAAAGTGGCACGCGCAGCTTCTAGACATCCATCCGATTAATTTTGTCTCACCGACTGACTTAGATTGCACGTACACAAGCTCTCCTTACAGAGTTGCCTGGGCATGGGCGCCTGTATGGGCACTGGGCGCGCCCATGCCCATGGGCGGAGGAAGAATATCCATGGGCGCCCATGGGGAAATCCGCATGGGCATGGGCGCCCATGGATGCCCAGGCGGTCTTTCTAGTGCTGAAATTATGGTATGCGATTAGATATATGAAACGAAAAAAGCGTTATCTCATTGTTAAAATTCCCTTCTAAGGATAATATTTATATAGTTCATCTCATATCTTCACATAATGTATGATACAGTCTTTGTTACCTGATTTTGTAGGTTTTATCATGTGTTCCATCATTTAACACATCGACATACAGCGCCATCAATGCCCCTGGGCGCCCATGGGCAAATTCAACCGTGGTCATGGGCGCCCATGGGGAAATCGCATGGGCATGGGCGGGTATGGGCACCAAAAAACTTGCCCAGGCAACTCTCTAGCTCTCCTACATACAGGTGAGCTCTGAGCCTGTGTAATGTTGTAGTTTGGCCAGATGTTTACACAGGCATAGGCGTACCCAGGATTTCTATTTGGTGGGGGCACACAAATTTTAGTGATTTTTTGCTATTTTTTAGACATTTTTTGCATTTTTCCCGGAATTTGGGGTGGGGAGGCACGTGCCCACAGTGCCCTCCCTCTCGGTACGTCCCTGTACACAGGAGTAGCTCGTTACTCTGTGATAGCTAAAAATATGAAGCTTACGTTAAAAAATACCTTAACTATCAAAGATTTGATTGTATGCAATAATAAAATAAAGTCGAAGATTCAAAATTTTTGTCGAAATTAAACATTTATTATTATAAGGGAAGGCTGGACTACGGGACAGAGGGAATGCGGAAGGTGTGACTTCATTTGTATATAAAATCTAAATTATGAATGCTCAAAGTAAAATTAAACTAACATTGTAAATGAAGTTTTGCATGCAAATTACAAATTTTACATGTATTTCAAGAAATAGCTTGACAACGACTTTTTATTAATACATTTTTAATACGTGTGTTAAAAATAACATGAATGAAACCAATTTTACATTCTGCAATTTTTAAACTGTGCTAGGTTGTGGATTTTGAGAACGGTACTGGTGCATTAAGCCATTACCATTTGTTTCACTTTCAAGGGCTTAACTACCCACTATTCGGTAATTAATATGGGAGGGACTACTGTTCTGGCGTAGGAGATAGTAGGGAGATTTCCAAAATATGTAATGGCATAAAATATTACTTCGGGGGCAAATATCCTCTTTTTTCCGGGTTTGAGATAGGCGCGGGCCGGCGTGCCTCTAGTGACTTAAGGTGGGTGGGTATGTGATGTGCTTGGTCATTTCTTTCTGATTGCTTATTGGCGTCCATAGATATACTTTTTGGGTTTCTGAAAAGTAGAAATTTGTTAATTCCACACATAATATATATTCCTAGAAATTATGTTACCATCTTTTATTTTGAAATATGTACTGATTTTGATACTTTGATCGGAATAATGTTTTCTGAATAAATGAACTGTATTTCCCATTGTTAATTTTTGTACTTACATTTCTTTTTGTTGTATAGTATTCTGACGTTTCTGACCCGTGTTGAAAATTTCTACATGAGTAATAAAATCACTCTGGTAATTCGGAAGTCTTCCTTTGGTAATTCTAAAGTGGGTGATTTCAATGACATAGCCAATAAGTGCGAGTATAAATCCTACGGGGAGAATTGCAAATGTCATTCTTAGGTGATTCCATGTCAATGGTCTCTGGTCGCTTTGAGCAAACAATCCTGCAAGAGTCTTGTAAATGAGACTATTTTCGTCTGCCTTGACTTTTTGAATTCCAATTTTCTTATATTTAAAGTTAACATCCGATTCCCACCGTTTGATCAATCCGCTCGAAGCCGCCGCTCCGGTAATGCCAAAAAAGCCATCGACAAAAATAGAAAACTTCTGAAATGCCATTGAGTTGGATATCCGCTTGAAATTGTTTTTTGAATAAATCAACGGATCGATTCTACTGGAGAGAGTGATCGTTCTTGCAATTTCTTGTTCCAAAAAGGGAGACCAGCCGACACAGGTTGTGTGCTCTTTCAAAAGAGCCGTCTCTATACATTTCTCCGCACTATGCCACTCATACTCCAATCTTTTGCGAATTTTGCGTACATAACTCTCCTCCGCTGTTTGCATAATTGACAATTCCAATTGTCCCATTACATAAAGTATGACTCGGTAATCATCCCTCTCTGCAAGTTCCTGAACAGTTAAAGGGACACTTTCTTGAATCGGAAACATCAAATTACTTCTTAGGGTTGAGCGATATCCAGTGCCTAAAATGGCACAAGCCAATAACCAAACGACGCTGAAATATCTAATTCCTTTGGGAACACCTGTCAGACCTTGTTCCATGCTTAAGGAAAATGGGAAAAAAGTAGCCGCATCAATGATAAAATATCCAAATTTTCTTCCCATGGAAAGATACAACCCGACTGACATAGAAAATCCAATGAAGACAAAGCTGGAAATTGTCCATAGCCAAACAACCGGAGTAAAAGGGAGAATAATCGCATTCCAAGGTATGATACTTTGCGGATGACCGGTGACATAAATGATTGACGCTTCAACCAAATAACTAGGATAATCGAAGTCTGGATAATTGATATCATTCCCTAACCAAAATGTGAAATCGTATATTCCATAGAAAACGTACGACAACATTCCCGTCCAAGTTCCGTTTTTATGATGCGTTCCATATTCCCATCCGGTGTAAACTGTTTCATACGTGAAATTAAATATTTCTCCTGCTGCATTCAAGCATGCTCACAAAATTCCCCTCTAAAATTACCTGTCCATCAGGTCTTACACCAATTTTTGATGTCCATGGAGGAAATTCGCAACCGGCTATTTTAAAATGGCGACCGAGAAGTTTTGCTGCCATTGGGTGACCTTTTGGTTGTTCAGAGAGAGATTTAATTCTTATCATTTTTCCTTCATCGTAAACTAACGGATCTACGAATATTTCGTAATTTGTATCCAAACTGATTCCCATCTTTTCCTTGAGATTTTGGACACTTTTATCTTGTAAAATCATCTTCAATGACGATTGTTTTGCAAAAATTAGCAAACGATCCCAGCGACGATTTACCGTTGCAATTTTCCCCAAAGTTGACGCAACAGCATTTTTTTCTTCTTCATTGTTTTCCAGCCATGCGATCACAACGGACGTGTAAAAAATATCGTGCAAATTTTTGTTTTCTGAGGACATATTATTTCCATTCTCCATTTCTATCTGAGGAAAATCTCCATTCAAATGAGGATAGTGTGAGAGTAAATTCCAGTGAAAATTATCTTCGCTGAATTTATCGCAAATAATACGAATTGTAATGGGCTGAAAATGTTTTTGTACTTCCGAGTCTATAATTTGAGAAACGATTTTTTGATTGAGTGTTCCTTCTGATAATAAGAAGTTTTGACAAGTTAATGTCAGCAGAAAGAACGGAAGTTGTTTTTGCTTCATTGTTGCTCCTTACTTGCCCAAGAAGAGAAATGTAGTGATGGTGCAAATCATATCTTCGTTTTATAATAGCAAATGGTAAAAGTGACTATAATAGTACCAGATGTACGATTCTACACGATGGGATTGTATAGTTCCCAATGTTGCTAAATCGTCATTCTTTTTATAAATTTTCAAACGTTTGGTCTAAGAATTCAGTATTTATCCAAATAACAAGGCCATCCGCCAAATAACCGTAGTTGACTGGAATATAAATCACTTTCTCCGGAGTCAGTATGTAATTTTAATTTAGTAGTTTGCATTCCCAGATCTAGGCTGACCATTTTTCTATTATAGACAAAAATATTATAGTCTAGTTTCTAGTACGCATTTATAGCTAATATAATTTATATACCTTCAGGACATAGTCTGAAAGGTAGATTATTACAGAAAATGCTTAAGTTGTATTGAAATTCGAATCCGTTATTGTAGAAAATAGCTACAGAAAAGTTATGTTAGAGGCTTGGACACAAGGACTCACCAGGCTTGAACTGCTTCCCAGATTGCTTAAACCTTTACAAATTATTACGGTTTTGAAAAACATTCATTTTCCCTGATTTGAAAATTACACATACAACTCTGACCACCTTTATGGTTCCCAGAAAGCGTTTTATAGCTTTTTATAGCCATTCTATTTATGGTGATAGTGTCACGTAGTTGACATTTCCTATTCATTGCTTATTATTTATGTATTTGTAATCCAACAACTATAATGAGTCCATGCATATAGATATAGTCATAACATGAGATAAACGGCATTCTCCGTTATAACTACCAGTATCAATATATGTTGTATAAGCTTACACTACGCTAGACGCTAAGTATCAGTATCATTATTATTATGTTTATGATGATTGCGATATTATGAATATAACATAAAACGGAGAAAACCAGCCATTAAATTAGTTAATTGTTTGTTTCTACAATTTTGCCTTGTACTTCGGACACGCTTATTAGGTACATACTATAGGTCAACATACTAGATACTTAGAGACTCGATTTAATACTAAAAATTTATACTTCGCTCGAACTCGTCTCGAATTTGACACATTACGCCGGCTACATACAATATAATTACAAACTACATTTTCAATATTTTTAAACTTGAGGTAATAATAAATCTTTTGTCAGGATTTACAACCAGTCCGGTCTAACTCTGATCGAACTCGGCTCCTTAAAATAGACAGTGGGCTCGTTCTCGGCTCGGCTCGAAAGTTGTGAAAAAATCCTGCTAAAGCTCGGTTAGTTATCGAGCAGGCTCGGCTCATTGCCACATTAAACAGAACACCTTGGCCTTGTACTGCTATACCGTCGTACCTACACAATACATATATCTAGTCTGCGCAGGCATTTATTGCTGCAAAAATTGGACGAAAAATATTTTTACATATCATGTATCATAAAATTTGTTTATTAGTATAGTATAATGTAGATGTACAGTAAAACTAGCGATTTTATATTCACAGTTCATTATCAGCATTATTAGGAAAACACATGTGAGATCTTCATGAGAATATATTCATGCTTAAGCCCCCCACCCATATATGATCTTACATTATACTATTACTATAGATATTGTATTGATTTTCGAATGGGTAAACCATAATTGTATTCAATAAAATTATAGTCATAAGGATTTTAGAAGGACAAAATAAATCTTCCGCATATCTGCGAAACACAAAATGGAATTTTTAACGAAGCAAATGAATACAGGATCAGTCACTGTCCCGCTATGGAAGCAGTCTGTGTGTTTGGATTGTCGGCATTTTTATGAATACGCGCATTTAGATTGGAATACAAATACTAAATACCTTTCAATTTTTGACAATTTGGCTTATAAGAATATACACAGCTAACCATACTGACAAACGCAGGAAAGAATGGAGACAGAGAACTTTAAAAATCATAGTCGCATTTTAAGTATTTCCTTGGGCTATTTCACCGATGACTTGATGACTATGATGTACTGATAACAAAGTAATTTGGTTTAATGATTCCACATTACATGTATCCCACTTCTTTAACAACATTTTGGGCATTTGAAAAGTTCAAACGCTTCAAATATTAAACTGGTAATATACTGCCATTACTACAAAGTGAAATCTTCACAGATTAATTGACCGAGATAAGGTTCCTAGTATAGCCGTAATGTTGTGGATTGACAAAATTAAAAAAATTGTTGCATTTACTATTCAGTATTCAATATTTCATTTATTGACTCACATTCAGAAGAGCATTGCCAAAACTTTGACCAGCTAAAAAAGTTTAACCCAATTTCTGAAAAGAGAAATTATATTCACTGCCATACTGCCAATAACCAACTTGATCATCGTAATAAAAATATAGGCTGCGATGTACATCAATACAAATCTGATTCTGATTTTAACATAAGTACAGAAGGGTGGAACGGGATTGTTTACTCACGTACAAAATGGCGGACCACGACCGTCACCGTGGTCGGATATGTATGAAATTTTCACAGTCGAAGAATTGACCATTTTTTATTACATTGACAAATTTTCATATGCCTACACCTATAGATAACGTTAGGAGCGCCTCCAGAAAATAAGGTCAACAGAAAAGATTTTTACAAAACTCTTAAAATTGCAAATTAAGACAACAATAAATTCAAAACTCTTTGGAACGGAATCTTAGTCATATCATGGTGCAGAAATTTTTTGTTTATGTCCACACCGTATAGTCGCCGCAGGTCAGCTCCATCCAGAACCGGATTCAACACTATTTCAACGTAAACAGCTGAATTGATCTTGGATTTTTCCGCGATTCGGATGAGTGGTAAAGGTCCGCGTCATGTAAATGCACACACCACCATCATTTTCTCTGAAACCTTTTCTTTCTTTTCACAAACAAAATCACGGACATCATCTTTAGACGTTGCATAGCAAATGTTGCCTACTCCGTTGCAAGCCGCAATAAAGGATTGGGCTCCATCAAGAGTCACAAAAAATTCTGACCGGGCACAAGCCAATCGATTTTCATAAAGTTGCCGGTAATTGGTCTTTCTGTTCTTTTTGTGTGCATTCTTTACCACATGGACCTTTGTTTTCTGAACACTCTTTTCTTTAGGTTCTTATGGATAACTGTCTTTACATAAGGGAGTGAGACACATCAGTCGCTTAGCCATTGTCCGTATGGACAGCGGTTTTTCACCATTAGTCATTTCATCGACTTGGCTTAACGGCTCTGCAGTGCGTTTTTTTACCGGATACTTTCTGGGTGGAGTTTGAAAACTGACAGCGATAGCCTCACGCCTTTTCCCGACACCTCTAATGATGTTAGACACACTCTTCTATGATATTTCGATATGATACCCCTCCAGATGACTCACCACCTCACGAGTCGAGAGTCCATCCCTGGAAAGTTTTAAACCCGATTGCTCTACCTCTGGAGAAATTTTTCGGTCCATAATGATGGAAACACTTGAGAATAATTTTTTTCATGGAAAGGTTTAGTGTGACTTGAGACCGAAATTTTTTCATACATATAAAATGTTAGCGCCTACCATTTACCACCATTTTTATTTGAGTTGGTACAGAAATTTGAGTTTATTTCGGCTTTGTAAAAATCTTTTCTGTTAACCTTACTTTCTGGAGGAGCTCCTACCGTCATCTATTGGTGTAAGCATATGAAAATTTGTCAATGCAATTAAAAACGGTCTCTTCTTCGACTGTGAAGATTTCATACATATCGGATCACGGTGGCAGCCGTTGTCCGCCATTTTGTACGTGAGTAAACAATCCCTTTCCACCCTGTATTATAAGTCATAAGTGACAGATAAGATATATCTAACATTTACCCATAAAAGTAACATAAATTGTAAAGGGGGCTCAAGATTCAAGATACTTTTGATGCATTTTTGTATCCCAGTTAAATCAGTTACCACTTAACACGGAGTTATTAATTACGTCAATATACCGTGCGTCACTAACGCTTATATATGCGTCATGTATTCATTATAGATAAGACATAAGCCACTAATTTTATAAATGAAATGCAAAAATTCATCAAAATTAGCATGTCAGTTCCTTATATAATGTGAAGTACGGTTAACCTAACCTTGATTCTAGATTGCCTCGTCAAAGGTGTATCTTGGTGATTACTTTAATCTTAAGTCTAAAGTATTAGCGTGTGAGCGTGTGACAATACCTGTAGTTACAGAAAATCTTTTCACCGGCTAGAACAGATGACCACACATTATTAAACATACGTATGGCTTTGTTTCCATTTTCATAAAACTGAGCAACTTCTATTATTGCAGTATTTAAGTTTTTTAACACAACCATCGATACTCGGTAAAGAAGACAGAAATTCCTTGTCAATTGTGGATTACACAATTTATCTGTATAATTGGATACCAGGTCTTGTAATAAGTAAAAACAGATTTATGTGTACGGAGTACTGCGGACATGTCATGTGAACTGATTTTTCTGCTGAACAAGCAATGCGAAAGATAATATAACGTGTACAGGTACAGCTAGGCATACCCACCACCGCACCGATATAGAGCAGGTAAATAAAGTGCCAGAAAAGTTAACCGAGATTTTCCCACGATATCACATGCATACGTTACACGTTTACTAGCCTTATGTTCCAACATGTTTATTATTATTATCAGTACAAAAAATTGAAGTATATATATGCAGCAAACAGTTTTTTTCCGAAATTGGTAATACACTGACGGTTGTTAACTGAATAATCTGGTTGATATTACCTGGAATGCGAATATCCGCATTATGAAAATAATAATATCTAAATTCGCAGTAACTGCTTTAGTTGTGTAGCATGTAGGCCGGACATACGTTGCTACTGAGAAATATTTTACCCAAACATTTACTTTATAATATTAATTATATATAAAGGCTTCACCGCAGTCATTATTTGCACAAACTTATCTAAACCTTAGTAAAAGTTTTCACATTCCGTACGACAGTTCAATCAATAGGTGCTTCTGATTACATATACCTTAATAACTGTGGTGTTTACTTGAAGCCAGAAGTATGGTAGCGAAAGGTAATATTTTCAAATGGTTTTATGTAGCATTATGTATTTTAATTTCTCAATTATCAATAATTGTATTGAATACAAGGACGTATTTTGGTGGCACCTTAGGGCTAGTCTCATAAGATTCTGTTTAAAAGTCTCTCTTAAATATAAGTCCTTTTGTTTAGACCAGCACCCACATTTCTTATACCCCAATTTCAAAATTGTTGATACGCCATTACCGTATGTATATTTCAAAATTTATAATATACCTAGCGCTAGCTAGCGTGTTCAATGTGCGTTCGATATTTATTACAAATAAGTTATTATTGTGCTCTCATAATGATTAAATTTCGTTTACATTTTGTTGGAATAGAAAAACCTAACGCGTGGGTGACAGTTGTGCTGGAGAAGAAAACGGCAATGGATTCGATCGTATTAGCTAAATCTTTAGCTCGGGTCGGCACCGTTGCACGTATTGCTGTTATCGTGCCGTCTGATCTCCATAGTAGCTTGCTGTAAGTAGTTACGCATTTAATTTTTCTTCACATAAAACGTAATTTTATATTATAATATTATTCAAACATCAAATATCAACGATGTGTTCACTTCAACCCAATAGCCAAACTTATATTGAAAATTTTTAACATTTTTTCATTCGATTTTATCGCTGCATGATGTCTTTCAAGCACAAAAAATTCGTACCATACAAGTTAAAAGTCAAAACTAAGATGGTTTTTAACCAAATAAGAATTTGGATATGTTTAGGGTTGAAGCTATAAAATTTGTATTATGAATGATGAAATATCATATTGTAAAAAATGTTCAATAATCATTTAAGTTAATTTTCATTCCTTATAGGCAGCTACTGGCAAAGCATTTTGATGTTGTTATTCTTATTACTTTATCAAAAGAAAAATTGAACAAAATGCAGAAGATAGACATTCTCAAGTTGTATACAATGAACTGCACAGCATACGAGAAATGTATAGTTCTTGGTTCCAATATGATGGTAAGAAAAAAGTATTACTCTGGTGTAAAAAGGCATTTACAAGTATTATTGTAAATTAAAATTGGAATAATGTCTGTCTTTAAAAAGTCATTACTGACTTGTTATGAGTGGCTTATATCATATTCTACTTCTTATTTTAGTTTCTTAAAAATTGTGACGACCTCTTTGAAGAAATTGCTACTAATAAACAAATTGCGCAAAACAAGGTCCAGAACAGATACGTTGCAGCAGAGACGATGTACATTGTAAAGCCCGATGTGATGGTTCATTATAATTTTAATCGGTTGAGAGAATCTGGAAAATTCTCACATTGTAAGTGCTAGATATTATTATTTATTGATCTGAATTTTTTTGTAATAAGTGTGTATTTAAGTGGCAAAAAATTCTGAGAATAACTTTTAGTGTGTTATTGTTTATCAATTTTAGTGTCAAATCTTATCTCGGCCTACTCATTAAACTCGGGGGATTACAATAGCTGGAAATCTCATGTACCTGCTGTTTTCGATTGCCAATCACAGACACAGGAGTCCAAAACGTAATTTTACTATTTTAAAAACCACCTAGAAGCATTTTTTCCTTAAAAGCATTTGTAAATATCCAATATCCATGTATTGCATGTATGTCATTGATTTCTTTTATTGTTGTAATAGATATTTAGTAAAAGACTTGAAAATCGTGCTCAATGCACAACTTGAGAAGGTGGATGACGATAAAAATGGAATTTACGTAATATTTACAAAAAAATTAAATTCTTAAATGCTTATGTTATTTTGTGTGCCAGCTATGTAGGTGTTCAATATTTAATTAAATCCAATTCGAAACAGTTAACCTGGAAATCTTTGTACGATGAAATAAAAGCTGAGGAAGAGAATGATGTAAGTCAAACGAAGTCAGAAAATGAACAAAAATGTAATAGAGATTCCATTGCCATTGTTGGATACACCTGCAAATTACCTGGAGCAAACACCAGTCAGGATTTCTGGAAGTCTCTAATAAACGACGGAGATGGAATTTCCGGTGAACCGTTTTCTACAAATCCAAAAGAAGATTTAACTACCACTCTATCATCCATAAAAGACTTTTTCGGAAGTTCCATTGATGAATATGATGCAAATCTTCAGGACGTTTGTCCGGCAAAAACTACGTCCATGGATCTGCAACAAGGCATTCAAGAAGCGACCTGGGAAGCATTGGAACTTGCGGCTATTGACCCACATTCGCTTATTGGAAGCAGCACTGGCGTTTTCTCGGGAGTATCTATAAACAACTGTGACAGTTTTTTGAACAATAATTCTACTTTCGCTCAGGATTTTTACACCAAAGCTTGTTCGTATACCTCCGGCGAAGTATCTCACTTTTTAGGATTAAACGGTTCTAATTTGTCTTGCTGTTCTTCTGCAATGGAAGCTGTACATCTTGCTTTCGAAAGTCTACAGCAGGGAAAAACAAATTTAAATATTGTTTTAGGGGTCAATATTTCTTCAGTTGAAAACCTGACTCCTCCAATTCAAAATTTACACTCAGAGTCAAAAACAAATAACGTAAAGGCAGAATGGTTTGAACGAGCGGAAGGAATTTCCGTTTTGGTGATGAAAAGAAATTCGGACGCTATTAAAGATGGGGACAGAGTGGTGGGAGTCGTCCGTGGTTCAGCACTAGGCTCTAACCTGCCCAATTTTGGAATTGTGAAAGACACGCTTGGAAAAGCTGGCGTGGTTGCGGGTGATGTTGATTATGTTGAAATTCATGGCACTAAATTACAAACTTTAGAGTCAACTGAGTTGGGGGCTATCTGTCAAGGCTACATAGGGAAAAGAGATAAACCTTTAATAATTAGTTCAGGAAAAACCGATAAAGACATAGCTGCGGGTTTGGTTGGAGTAGTGAAAGTTTTGCTAGCCATGAAAAATGAAATAATTCCCCCATGTGAAAATTTAATAAACCTTGACCTCAACAATAATATTAATAGCTTACCAGCGGTGATACCATTAAAATCTCAGGCATGGCCTTCAAATTCTGAAAGAGTGAGAATCGCAGGTGTAAACTATTTCGGACTTAGCGGAAAAAATGTTCACTTAATTTTGGAAGAACCCCCAAGATGTGATGATTCATCACGCAGCAATTTACTTTCTAACGAGAGAGCCCATCACATCCTTAATATTTCTGCACATTCAGAAAATGCTCTGAATGATTTGTCAAGGAGTTATATAAATTATTTTCAGGTACACCTGGAGAGCGACATTGCAGATGTAACTTACACAGCTAACAATGGCAGAGCTCATTTGAAATATCGCATGTCTGTGACAGGCAATTCTATCGAGGAGTTGCAAACTAATTTAGCAAGGACATCTTATAATCCCCTGAAATTAAATATGAAACCGAAAATTGCGTTTCTATTTACGGGAATGGGGTCTCAATATTTAGGCATGGCAAAAACCTTGTACGAAACCAACGTTGCATTTCGAAATGCCCTGACAGATGTCGCCTCAATTATTAAGAGAGTTGTGGACATCGACGTTTTCGATGTAATGTGGAAAGAGTCTTCCTCTAACACCATTCTCAAAACAATTAACAGTCAAATGACAATTTATTCCGTTCAATATGCCTTAACTCAATTGTGGAAAAGTTTGGGAATCGTGCCTGATGTTGTCCTGGGTCACAGTATGGGTGAAATGGGAGCATTTGTTCAAACAGGCGTATTTAGTCTTGAAGAATCAATTGAAATGCTGGCAGAAAGATGTCGTATTTTTAAAATGTTACCGCCAGGGGGCATGCTTGCAATTCGTGCTTCAGAAATTGAAGTGGCGGAATTTATACGCGAATTTTCTACAGTGGACAGTCGACCAGAGTCGTGGATAGACATTGCAGTTATAAATTCTCCAGTACAAACTGTTGTTTCAGGCACAGTAGAAACATTGACGGCTTTTAAAGTATTTCTGAAAAATAAAAACAAGTTATCCACATTGATCCCGACAGAAAAAGCATTCCATTGCAGATCCGTAGATCCCTACATGGATCAGTGTGACGAATATGGAAAAAAATTGATATACCTCCCTCCGCAAATTACTTATGTATCGAGTGTCACAGGGGAAGTAATGAAAGATTCAGATTTCGCTGAGAGTTATTGGTCAAGACATACCAGAGAGCCTTGCAGATTTGCAAAGTCAATGGAAACCCTTGGAAGTTTGGGTTGTAACGTTTTCATAGAAATTGGACCACATCCCGCTTTGCTTGCTTTCGGTATGTCAGTTTTGCCCCCAAGTTTAAAAAACGCCAGTCTTTGGCTTGCTTCCATGAGACAAAATGCGGACGATTGGGAAACTTTGCTTGGCAGCTGCTCCACATTGTACACAAACGGAGTGGATCTAAATTGGCGTTCTTTAGACGAAGGGTTTGGTAGAAAAAAAGTAGAACTACCTCTTTACCCTTTTCAGCGACAAAAAGGAAAAAGGGTCAATTTTCAAAATTCTTAAAGGGAGCATGTGTATTTATAAAAATTTATTTATCCACTCTAAGAATACAGTAAACACTTTTCAATGTTTAGATTCATTAGTGTAAATGTAAAATAATTTGCAACTGTTATTCGGGCAGTTAATTAATTGATGGGATTTACTGTCTCGTCACTTAAGTACCTCGCTGTTTATGTATCATAAATCTAAGGGGTAATATTGTGTTTAGTTCATTGTTAATTATCTGTATTAGGCTAAATCGGAACTATTATAATGATCATTGTATTTTATGATTTTAAACCCACCTACAGATGTATAAGGATAAGGAAGGATTAAATAAACCCGCTTACGTGCACTTTGCTTCGAGTAGTGTTGTATCATTACCTAATCACACTTATAATATTTCGTTTAATAATTATTTGCATTATCTGAAATTTAGTACTACTTGACGAGACATTTGCAAACTGTACAACCAATATTTCATAGTAATGGTAAATATTATTTTCAACTTCTTTGGTTTGCTATTATTACTTGCTATTGGGTTCACTAGCGTTGCGTCTCACTTTTTATTCATGCACATAGTGTACAACGAGTTTTGTCTGTTGCTACCTAACTTATTACAAGGTAGACTGAAAAATACAATAACATCTTTTTTCTCAAGGCTTCCTGAATTCCAACTTCCTCATGCCAATGAGGCAGTCTCGTTGTCTCAAAGTCTCAATGTCAAATTGAACACAAATGGAGCTATTATAATTATTGCTATAACTGTTTGTTATCAATATCATTCGGGCATATCTGTATATTATACAGAGGGCCTTTACACCTTATTTCTACATTTTCACCTTGTATGTAAACTTCGGAGGCAAATGATTTTTTTGTAATATTTAGAGTAGTTCATTAAGTTTTTGTGTACACATTTTGAAACATCTGACATAAAAATGGCAGGCACAAATGACCCGAGAACATAATTGACAAAAAATATTGTTTCCAAACTTGGAATGGTAGGTAATGCCATGTATAAACACTTTTGGAAACTTGATAAGCCGATTGGACGAAGCAACATATTATACAGAATAATGAACTCGAAAGGTAAAAATTTGCATACAAAACTGGTACGGCAAACTACACCCCTGCGAAGGTACACTCGAAAAGTCCGAAATTCTGTGTTCAGCTGAAAATTCCCCCGAGTGACATCAAAAACAAACCGGATAGGACAAAATGAAATGGGTCTGTGTAGATACCTTTGAAAAACGATCCGCGAAAATCGTATTAAAATTACTTAAGTTAAGAAAAACGTGAAAGTTCATTAGCTGAAACATCGGAAAAGCAGAACCGAAAAAAAACTCCCGGAAGCTGTATGAAGGTCGCCTTTCAGGGAATCGGTCTGAACTATCCGTCACTTTAAATTAAGCTTTTTTTAATCGGGGACTGTGATGGAAACATTCGCATTTACGCCACCAGGAACAGATGGAGAAATAAGTGGATGAGAAGAAGAGAAGGTTGATTTAATCTAACTTTACGGCCTGTTTTTTTAGATGAACCTGAGTGAGAAAACTGAATGTCTCGATAATATAGTTATGAACACAATTATGAAATAATATTGATATATATTTATTAAACGAGTTAAGGCCATTCCAATCCAATACAGCTTTTAATTCCATTTTTTCTTAAGACACTTTCTTAGCCTTTCCATTCTTTTTACCAAAAATTTATTAGTTATTCCCTTTTAAGTGGTAAAATTCACAATAAAACATTTTGTTTGAAAAAATTAACATAATTAACAAAGCTGGTTTTGAAACACCAGTTATACTCACATCAAAGTTGCACACGGTACTGCTACAATGAATATTTTGTAATTACCTCAATTTCAAAACGATTTTTTTTATGATTTTCAGCGGATTTTGCTCCGATCTATGTGCCGTTTGATTTGTTGGAACCATGTATACACCGTAGGTAGCTGGCTAACTAGTATATATGCATCGTATATATACCAGGCTTCAACAAATAAATTGATACATAGATAAAATCAAAATCCGCTCAAAATAATAATGCAAAATTTAGTTTCTAAGTTGAGATAATTACAAAATATCAATTGTGACAGTGCCGTGTGCAACTTGCATGTCAGTACAAATACTATAAATTATATCAGTATACATTATGCCAATAATAAAAATGAAATGCAGTCAAAATAAACTCACTCGTACTAAAAAAATGAGTTGCCAGCATCCAAAAGCTATTTTTACCTTAACAATCAATTAAACATCATATACATGATTTATATCATATTGTGAAAATGCATATGTGCGTGTAGACCGCATTTAACTACAATTATTAGCCATTTTGTTTATTTTAAGCCGGTGGATGGTTTGGTTGCTAAGCTTTGGGCCGATTTTTAAACTTTTCGAAATGGGCTTCTGGATTTTCATGGTCATAATAATCTTCTGGTTCGGGGTCGCCGTCGTCACCTGGCTTCGCGCCGTCCGGGCCGTCTTGAAATGGAAAGTCGTGATTTTCAGCAGTGTACCTAACGAAGGATTGATTCAGGAACCGGTAAGTCAGAGTATGATTATATTCATTGCGTTGCTTCCTTCTATAACGTTTTTTGGGGAGTATAGCCGACCGAGGAATTTTTAATAAATTCCATGGTCGCATATCAACTGGCTCTATGTGTGGAATGTAATCCACCTTAAGGTTGTAACCCCTTACATACTTCTTTTTTGGTGTTGATGGGTTTGTTGCCGTGTTCAACATTTGGACGTTAGAAATTTTATAATTCGCATCGATTTTTTGCATACCTCCTATAACACAATGATTAAATCAGTTTCTTTGTATAATCATTTCCAATTTTCAAGTATGACACACATTTAAAAATATAATTGTACAAAAATTTGTATAAATTTAAATGGGGTAATAATTTTAGCATAATATTACATATAAATTTGAAAAATGATTTACGTTTTCTTAAGCACATAAATTTATGTTTTTCCAGGCAATTTCTGTCGTCCAATAAATAATCGTTATTGAGTCGGAGAAGTACTCCGCAGTGCTGAGTGCCGTTTGCATTATCAGGCTGATTAATAAGAAATTGGTTTTTCTTAATGTAATTTCTTTCTTTAGACTGCCACCACCAATTGTGATAGTGATTGTTCGCATCCGTTAATGAAACCCAGAATGGATTAGCTTCCCCTGTACGAAATATTATTTTTAAATAGGTGAAAAGCATTACTTTTTAACAAGTTTAATTATTTATTATTGTGATTTTATATATTATTATATTATTGTTTTTCAATTTTGAATAATTGATATATAATTCTCTAATATGGTGTAAAATGATTAATATGTAAAACAGAAACCTCCCCTGATGTATTTCCAATAACGAAAAGCTTCCATATTGTCATGAAATGGTAACAGGGTTGCCCCAACGTGTTGACAACAAAAATGAGCCGCTTTCCAACTCAGCTGAAAGTTCAATGATAGTTTCATTATTTTTTACGGTTGTTCCATATAGAGAAAAATTACTATCGTATACAAAGTGCAATATCCTTGTTCCATAAGGCTTAAGATATATTAAAATTCATTACCTCTTTGCGACCTATTATCAGTTTGTAGAAGCCAATTTGCACCAATGTGCCTTTAGACTGACACAAGGTTTTTTCTATGATTTAAATATAAATATACTATAATATAATATTATGTTTTATAGCAGGGTTAAGAATTACTACGAGATTATGTATGGCTATCGCATTGTATAAGTTTGTACATTAAATTTTTCAAATTAGTTTTTCGATTAAAAAATAACCTTCTTCCGAGACGGGAGGACCAAATTCATCGTCTTCGGTCTCTTTTGGCTCAGCTGTATAAATTGTAAATAGGATTTTACACAATTATTGGTAAGCTTTTAATTTCATTAAAGATAATTGATTTGAATTATTGGTTAGCTACAGCTATTCTTTATTAGTACCGTCAGGTCTTATAGGAGAGTCAGTAAATTTTAAGGCGCAGCATTACAAATCTCACACTTTTATGAGCTATTCGATGATTTCTGACCTGATGAATGAAAAGCCGAATTGAAAATGATTTACTCTCGGGTTATTTGAAGCTATAGGTGCGCTCTATCATAATGTACTATTCTATTTTTTCGAAAAAATGTGAATTGTAAAAGAAAAAAACCTTAGGTATTTATGCTTAATAAATAATGCAGATTACTTTATTAAGCCTACTACAATGGTTTGAGAAGTAGCGTCGCATTATCTATGGCTTATAGTAAGGTGGCCCTGTATAAAAGACACACACTACAGACACACAAAATGAGTTAAAATTTACGTACCAACATCATCGGACATGTTGACTGAAAACAGCAATAAATGAATAAAAATAATTAAGAATTGTAAAATTCTACAAATATGAATAAATAATCATCCGACAGCAATATATGTTTTTCGGATGCAATTTGAAGACATTGTTTGGTGTATTTTAAACTGAGATGTACTTACTACGTTCACAAGTTTGGCAAGTGAAGGGACAACTTTCTCTGAATTCTTTCTTTGAACAGTGGCGTGTTCGAAATACTTTCCAGAAGCACTCAAATCGAGAATGCCACCAGTCAAAATCATCACAGTGGAATTTGAAATCTAAAATTCGAAATTAAATTTCAAAATTAAATACTGTTCAATACAGAAGTATTGTTTTCAAGCATTTGTAAATATTTATTGCCATTACTGAAACTACGAACAAGAGACCCATTGGCCCAGTGAGTTGAGTCAATATGAGTGGAATTGTAATGAGTTGAATTGTAGTAATTCGGTTGTGTTGTAGGATATGAAATATATTCGGTTGTAGGGTAATATTCCGTTGTAGTGGAAGGATGTTCGTGGTAGTCAGAATTAGTATAGATGTCTTCCCACTTATCAGAGAACAGTGTAAAACCAAGATAGAATAATTTGGTAAAAAAGCTCCAAGTGAAGTTAGAATTATTTTCCATTTTAAAGAACAATATATTCAGAAAGATTTTCTGCAAGTACTAAAATGCTGGTCATGCACTCGAAACAAGGTATGACACAGTAAAGTGAGATTTCGTCTACTGCCCCTTGAACGTATTCGAGTTGAGACAGAAAAATCAAAAATTTCTTTCTTCTCAAGGTCTAGACTTTCGACTTCCCCATACCAATCAGGCGGAAGTCTCGTTGGCTGAATGTCAAATTAAAATTGTCTGAAATACCAATGGAGCTACAGGGTGGACAGGGTGGTCAGAGCAAATGTGTCTCATTTCGTAA
>JABASD010002349.1:0-27675 GCA_019776165.1 Pogonognathellus flavescens
TACGGCATTAATACACGTGAAGGGTAGGGATAAATAATACACGGGGGATACTAGTCTCTTATAAAAAACATTCACTGTAGATTATAGATATTATTAATTTAATTCAGAGCAGTCGACATGATAAACGAAAAGTCTGAATAATTGTTATATCAAAAGCAAATACGTACTTATAAGGTTGATTTTTTTATTAATAGCACATTAGCACACTATAATGTACCTAATCACAAGCAGTAAATAAAGAGTCTGAAGTCTGAACTGAAGACTGGACTTCGATTAGAAACACTAGAACTCTTCTCACCAAGGGCAAGGGCATATCCAGGATTCGCCAATAGGGGCTCAGGGGAAAAAATTAGGGAATTTGCTGTATTCGCTTCGGTCGCAAATTTTTGTCACAATGCCCCTTTCCACAATCAGTTGGGGGCTCAAGCCTATTGATCATATACGTAGATATGCCCTTGATTCTCACAAACGAAACTATCACACTTATACCTACCATTTATTATACGGATTCTTCAAGTGGCTGTCACAATTGTTAGGGAAAAAGTTTGTAAAATTGGTATTTAAAAAAAAAGTAATTTGCAATTGTACGAGTATTTAATTTAAGTATTACAGACAATGAGACAATCAATTGGAGAACCTATGTAAAAGATGTAAATGTAATTTCTTAATTAATGGTTCCATCTTCCATGGGCTTATTGCTCGAATCTCCATTTTAGCTTGGCTATTTGCTACTGTTACTGTGTTACTGTACTGCATATGAATGAAAATGATAATATAAATATATATGTATTTCCATATTTCAATATTTGAGGTAAACTGAGATTTATTTCACTTCGGATTTTTTCCCCTGAAAACTAAATATATGCAGGATTTCGTAAAAAATCATGATGTAGGACAAATACAATAATCACTTATAAATAGCAGCAGAATTGTAAGTATTTACTTTGTATTCAATTAAATAAGATTTTTCACATAATACACATACATTACATGATACTTCATTTGAATCGTGAAAACTTGTGATTTTACTTTTTAGTACTAGTATTTTATTTATTCTATTAATAAATGCAAAAGCATCATCCCACAATTGAGCAATTATAAATCATGTGAACACCAACATTTTATAAAATAATTGATGTTATCAACCTTTAGACTGAATATATGCGGTAATGAGTAGTCCAGCTTAATGCGATGTATTTTACTCGCAAGACTTAGGTATTAAAATAATTAATAATACCTATCACTAGTCACTAACTAACTGCAGAATATTTGCTCGCTTTATCACTATCACTCATTGACACTTATTTTATTAATTACCTAGATATATTATACGTGCACGCGCGATGCGACCCCCATGACTATCTGTTAACTGTCAATTGTTAACTGTTGAATATCAATTAAGTAGAGTTATTATTTATTATGGCTGATTGACATTCAATATTTCACATGCAAGTCATATCTAAGGTTTAGTAAATTGTAAAAACAATTACAACTTTACTTTAATTGCAGAATAATATCAATATACAATATCCATATTACTATATCAATATACAATATCCATATTACTATATAAATATCAATATACTATGGAATTCAAAAATAACACTTGTACGAGTTGCATACTTGCATATAGAAATGTATACCTATATAGGTATGCATACGCTGTACATAGTAGTAATGCTATACTGATATTATGCTGAAAAGACAAGTAGGTGTGTCAGCTGCATGTAATAATTAATTGTAATGAATGCAAGTAAATGTTTTATGTAATTTTAATTATCAATAGATTACGAATTGATTGACAATTTACGCATTTGCATGGGGTGTTCCAAAATCACACTTCAACCTTTATTAAAATGTAATAATTATAGATAAGTAAAGTGTTTGATTTTTTCAGAGGCATAACAAAAGATTTGCACACAAATATAAAAGGAATTTAGGAACTGGTACATTATGATTTGTTTCAAAATTACACTCTGTCGATTTACATTACACTTAATTAGCGTAAAAATCAAAAATGTTCTCCACTAACCAAATAATAGCAACATTTTGCGTTCTAGCTTTTCCATCTCATTATACTTCCTCATACAATGCTCAAGCTGCAGAGATTGGACTAAGCCATCCTCAACAGGCTACAAATCAATTTCTTTTCCATGAAAAATATTATAATCAACAAAAGCTACAAAAGAACAGTAATTACAATTTATATGTATTATTCATTCATCATTAAATTTCAAACAGTAACTAAAACTAATGTAACTATATACAAAAGTTCGTATACAGTGCAAAGAATTTATCCACATTAATTTTTTAAGAGCGAAAATTTTGTTTCAGTCTCAATGTGTATAAAATTAACCTGAATCTGGCACACAAAGGGTTCATGTGTTATGGAAAATAAATTGTAAGTGTAAGGGAGGGAGCACTGGAGTAGGTACTACTTACAATTGTAATACCATGTAAAGTTCCTTATTTAGAAAGAATTACTATACATCCGGGTGTTTTTAACTCTTTCAATCTCTTCATAATTATTTTTCTGAATTACTCTGTTTCTAAATATAATTTTCCTCTAGCCATCCATTTAGCAGTCCTTACTTTTCTTGGAATTATAATACTGCTCCCAGTATTGAGTGCTATAATATTATTAATGCAGGTACTATACTATATGACCCGAATGTTATAGTTATGACTGAAATTTATTTTAGACACCATTAACCTTGAGTGTGGATCGATCCAAAATGGAATGTATTACTTCCCCGTGGAAAGCAACTCTCCGAATGGGTTAATAAATTTATATTTCACGCAATACAATGCGAGAAGAGGTCTTCCAACTTCAACGACTACTTACCACGATCTGTTAAATCACCAAGAGAATGTTCCCCGGGTTGATAATTTCCGAAAGTACCCGTGTACTGGACTTGGGGATGCCAGCGTTCAGAAAGACTGCAGCAAAACGTACAAAATGACCCAAGCTCAAATGGACAAATCAGGCTACACTGCATTTGACAGAGGACACATGACTCCAGTAAACCCATACAGATTTCATGCGGAAGCTGTGGACCGAACATTTTACTGTGTCAACATTGCCCCGCAAGAACCCTACACGAATCAAAACCCTTGGGCCACAGTAGAAAATCGTGTTCACAGGCAGACAACTGCTGGATTTGTTATGACGGGGCTTTGTGATGGGAACAGCGCTGACGGAGTCACCATTGACGGGGTCCAAGTTCCACAATGCTTTTGGAAACTTTTATGCTACAAAGAAGGAACCCAAACGATTGTTGTGGGATTTATTGGAAGAAAACGCGCTTTTGGATAAAAACAATGCTACTGCAAAACAGATACGAAGCTCAGAAACGTTAAAGGCCCGGTCGCAACAAGAGGTCATTACGAGACATGGGGCAGGAGCGACGGAAATTGACAAAGCGTGGGTAAGCGCTGCAGCGACTTTGCTGAACAGACGACAAGGCAATTTAGCACCAACTCCCTCAGAGTGTACCAGACAAAAAACTCTTTCAGCGGATCTTGTGGATAAATGGTCCCGGATAATGTTGATGGATGATTCATCCATATGAAAGATTGTAGAAAAACTTTACGTGAAACGTAAATCATGAAATCATAATAATACTCAATAAAAATTCTTAATTCCACATGCCATATCCTCACTATGTGTAATGTAATATATACCATAGAAATACGTACATGTAAATTCAATGTATGTTTGAATATAAATAGTTTTAAAATGCCTTATAATTATACCTGACTGAAGTAAAATCAATTAAAGTTAAAAAAATCAGTTTTGTAATTCTTATATGTTTGGTTTACTTGTTTGCTCATGCAACAAATTGTGATTCAAAACAAAAATATTTTAGAGAATTTAAAAGAAAACACCATCTAAATTCAATTTCAATTTAAACAATTTGTTTTACTTTTCATTTCGTGATATGCATTTAGGATTGACGTTTGAAATAATCAGGTATCAATATTAGGTCTGATAAGATTAGCAAACATAAAAATACTTCAGCTTTATGCGAAAATTAAATGAATTCTTTTATCAGGTTCAGGTGAATGACTGAAATTAGTTTTTCCTACAAAAATCTTGCATATTATAATATATTACAAACTAATGCAGTCTTTAGAACAAAATCATTTTCTAAATAGTTATTTTGCAGTATCTGCAGTTAGTATTAATTTTATAACGAATCATTCAATTTATTATTATTTTGGAACATTTACACGCAGTCATTATCTGCTTTCTTTTTATGGGTCCTCTCATTAACCTTAATTTTACAATTTGAATTATCATAATAAGGCAATGTTAGTATGTAATTTGACATTTTTACGATAAAGCTAAAATTATTTTATCAATGCTTTTTCTCATTTGTATTGTTGTTGAACACACTGAAGCGATTAAACAACTTAATCGAGTTAATTTAATATGTAGTACCTACTTATATTTATCTTGTAATGTAAAACGGCAAAACTGTTCTGTTTCTGAGCAAATCTTTGTGGAAAGTGTATTTTTCTATTTTAATCTCTAAATGGTAAACAAATTATATACGCCTACACAAGTTACTACTTATAATACTATAGCGCATAATACCTAATAAGAATATGCAATAGGAAATCAAAGTAGGTATATTTTTCATCTCGTCGTAATCCTATTTAGGCACCTACAGCAAGCTATTAGCTAATTACTGTCTTTTTACGAAATTTCTAGGCGTTACTGCGATATAATATTATCTTAAATATTATACAATACTCAGCCAACTCAGCACACGAGCGTGATAATGATAATAAACTGGAATCGTAATTTAAAACTGCTTAGTCAATAAAATTTACTGTTCCTTCCAGAAGGTATAATGCTATACGAGCTATGTACAACGCTTACTTTAAAACTGCTAATTAGCTATCGATAGAAAAACACTTAAGAAGACGACAAACCACTAACAACATTCCTGGTGCGGTTTACTACTTAATGCTTGTAGATCTAAAATAATAATTTCTGTATTTTCTATTTGGTATACTTGAAGTTAAATCCAAGACGATTTCCTATTTTAATAAATAGTACTAATGATTGTAAATTAATTAGGCCTTATGAATAGTTAATCACAATCTTTTACAACTTCTAATTCCATTTCGAAGATGCTCTTCTTAGCTACCATGTTATCGTGGATGCGATCGTAAATGACTCCATTGAATCCCAAGGACTTCAAATACTGCACTGTAGACGGTTCGTTGTTATCATCACCCCAGCAAAAGGCTACTAGCCCTTGTGAGGTTACCTCCTTCAACTGAGATGGATCCCGTAAAATATCTTCCGTGTGGATACAAATCCCCTGTAAAAACAGATTTAACATTAATCATTTTTGGATCCGTTACTGATTGACACATTTTTTGTTCGTAGAACTGAATTAGAAAAATTTGCAATAGAAGTTGCACTCACAAGCACTTGTGTAGATAATGCATGATATATGGCCATAGGTATAGATCCTTATGGAAAAAATATACATACATATATTTTATAATTCTCATCATCATCATTCATGCAAATGCATCACTATGCTCAACTAAAGAAGAAAGTATTTGTAACAATTTTAGTAAGATATTACTTGTACGAGGATCGTTATACTCTGGATATTTAGCCGTAACCCCTTGAGTCAAAAACAACACGGGATACTTATTCTGCTTTAAGCGTAACCTGTACACAAATAAATAACTTCTGTTTACAAAAAATATTTTTCCTGCAAATCTCATTTAAAAAATGGGATTGAAAATATTTTACTTACATGGTACAAATAGTGGGATGAAAACATGACAAAATTATACGACGAGAACCAGCGTGCTCAAAGAGGGTATGTAGGATGATGTCCATGGCAAGATTAAGATCCAGAGGGTTTTCTACTCCGTCCCAGTTTCCGTTCTAAATAATTACGTAGCAATTATATTATTCTGCCAAACAAACCTAAAAAAATCTCTGAACATCTACACGATTTAGTTTTAGATATAGTTGAATAGTGTGTTATTACTTTGAGGAGCATTGGCCATTTGATCTCTACATTGAATCCTGTATGAATTGGTAGAGCGTCAAGCGCATGCTTCAGAGTTGGGAAAGGGTCGTGATCCAAAGTCAAATCATCGTCAGAAGCAGCCGGATCTTCACTTTCATGAGAGACCTGTAAAAAGGAATGATTCTGCTAAACGATTCAGATTGGTTAGAAATTTTTCATGCGGTACATACTTTTAGATCCTGCAGTTGCTTGACAGTTAACTCTTGAACAGGCGTTCTAATTGATGTCAATTCTCCTCCACGCTTTGTCTTTTGATGTACACTGATGTTGACATAAAAATCATGAAAGAGCACAGGGATCAGATCCTTTGACAATTGCACATCGAATTCAACAAAGTCAACACCATGTTCAGCAGCATGAATCAGAGACGCGATGGAATTCTCCCTAACGTGCGCACGTCTGTATAAAATAAGAAATTGCATATGTAATGGATTTTCCTGAGTTATCGTATTTATGTACCAGGAAGAAGGTTATAGATACATTTTGTGTCAATCGCGACATTAAAAAGAGGCAATTACGCTTCCAAGTGCTTTGAAGAATTCCCTGAGCCTCTGTGACCCACATCCAATCCGGTCCATGACTCTGACCAATGTGTGCAATAACTTACGGAGAAATCACAAGGGGAGTTGCTCAAAGGTTTAATCACCATGTATTCAACTGTAAAGACAAAGATACCATTCCTTTACTGCAAATCAAGTCAGAAATAAAAAAGTACATGACATAATACATTTTAATGCAGCCATGTACAAAGGGCGAAAGGGCACAACAAATAAGATAAGAAACTCACATGAAATTTTCCCCACAGGCTGTTGATGCACATTAATTATAGGCAAGGTAATAAACCCATTGGAGCCTTTGAGACTATAAGGAAGAATGTGACAGAAACCGATGAGAGTAGGGACTTCGTCAGGTTCATCCAAATAGAAGTCGATCATGTACGCCTAAAACAGACACAGAAAAATTCTCGACTAGAATCAGGGTTGCGGTGTTATTTTGTACTTTGGAGTGAAACAAATTTTGAGTGAAAAGTGAAAAATATGAAAAATGTTGAAAAATTGGAAATAAATAGGACTTCGGGCATATTTTTGATCGTCTCATATCGAAGTACCTACCGTGCTTCTACTTTGACTGTTGAACATCAAGCAGCAATGTAACTACAAAGTGGAATGTGGAAATGAGAGACCATGTAGAGAGTAAACCATGACTTTTGCAAAGCAAGACATAACGCAAGCACGCACACTATGCCATAAAGATTTACTTATTTATTTCCAATTTTTTATTTAGAAGTAGTTTATTTCAGGCTGAAATATTTCATACGATACCCTTAGTTTACAGGGTATTAAATATTTTCATTTCTCACCAGTTCAAAGTTCATGCAGAACTATGGGAAACTTGTTTTGATAGAGAATAGAGGCAGTTAATGACTTACAACATCTTCAAAGTTAGAAATTCTAGCTTGGAACAGAATCATGTCCTCAGGTCTGTAAACTCTTCCGAATGGCTGCTGGATGGAGAATTTATGTTCCTCGTTGTTCATCACGGCTATTTCTATGAAAGGCCATCCCACTCGGTCATACGTATCCTATAATATTAGCCATAAACCCCAACCAAATCATCCTTGTATTTTCCGTTTGCAATTTCCCCGTTGTTACATTTCTTTACCAAATGTACTGTTGTGAGTTGTTCCTAAAAATATTCTCCGCGTTTTATCAATTGGTTATAACTACAACCTAACCATTTGTGTGACCTCATTTACACATTCTTACTTGAAAGTCGTCGAGCACTTCTAATCCAGCATTTACTCCTGACAGATGAACTGGAACCATCTTAAGTCTCACCTATAAGAAAAAAAGTAGACATCTTCATTAGTAGATATATGTATTCTCATTTGTCTTGTGTCTCCTTATAAAAAAGTGTTGATGTTATGAATACCAAAGGAAATATTCAGTGTCAGTAGGTCGCATGTGATAAGATTGAATGGAACAAAATAATATTTTCATGCTTTCACTTACAGAAGTGTTTTGATATTTCTTCTGCCAAAGCTGGATAGGATTGTTGTAAATTTTCAACTGAATGGCCGTTTCCGTCGTAAGCCATCCTAATTCCACCCGTTTCTGACCACCGTAAGCTCCAAAGTCATGCACGGTGTCATTCTCATCTGGTGGTGTAGAGTTTCCCGTAAACTGGTCTATTAATACAGCGAAATATATAGAAGTAGTGTTAGTTTTGTTCTTATCAAAGAAGGATTACGGTATAGACGGCATTAATTAAACGATGGGTTTTAACTTTAAATGTTTGCTTGATACGATTGTTTTTGTTTAATTACCAATTGAGTTCACAAGACGCTTGATTTTTCTTGGTCTTAGATTTGACTCCATACGACGAACCACAAAAACTTTTCCATTCTCTTCATTTTCCACCACTACGCAAACCAAGTAGCGGTAAGAAATGTCAACATTGGTAGGAAGTGTGGTAGTGATTGTCCACAGTTGGGAACCTTCCAAGATCTCTCTGCAAAGGTCAAACCAGACAAAAATACATTGAACCTGCATGCACAAGTCTCAGAAATTGTAAGAAATAAAACTAGAATTAGAATTTGTTAGATTGCAAGTGGAACTTACTCTGGATCCTTTTGCAGAGCGAGAAGGTTGTCCCATTTCCAGTTTCCTAATTCTCTGCAATCACCAGAAACGCAAACAACTTCTCCGGGAAATGTGGTGCAATTGACTTGAAATAGGAACTCTCGAGTATTTTCACTCCCTGACATTTCTACTCTGTGAAATTATCGTAAATAGAAAAATTCTATACAATATTTAATCTAGGAGCACTCTTGTCATTAACTGTCAACTGTTTAATTTATTATCAAAAGGCAGCAGTTTGTTCGGACAGCAAATTTGACTAGACATTTTGACTAGTTTAAGTGGAGGATGAAGCGATGCAGCTCTTCAGGTACATACGTGACGTCTAATGGAAAAGAAATAAGTGCACTCGTGGAATTCAATTTGGAAGGTTGGATGAGAATGAATGAGAATCTTTTCAATTAGTAAATACATAATAAATTTGCGTTTTTAAGTGATGTACGTATTTATGTTTAGGCACACGTACACAATTTCAGATTTATATAATTTTCATACTGCTAAAATTGGACTTAGAAATTCCATAATTGTTAATCCGCTCTGGCTAATTTACGATCCATTTCTAGTTTCCTAATCGAAAGGAAAATGTACCAAACGAACAGAAGTCCATAAAGCACAAAGGCAACGAGAATTCCCAACTTGTACAAAGGAATGTTGTGTATATTCATTTTTCTGCTATTTTCGTTTTTTACAAAAGTATCACAATTTTTGTTGGCAAAGTTTGAGCAAAACGTTATTTATTATCAAGTATATTGTATATTGTAGGGATCGAGGGTAGTTACAGAAAAAAGGCTACTGTGGTTCCCCCAGTAGTCAGTAAAAGGAGACAATGTTATAGCCAAGTTCATTTTTTAATTGTCTCACTGTTCTTAGAAGCACGGTACACCGATTTTTGATCTTTCCCAAGACTCGAGGTGTATAGGACAAAACTATAATTAGGTCTTACAGTGTCTGCCATTAGAATAATACCTAATATACGTACAGAAGTTATATAAGTGCATCGCACGCTGCATAATGTATTTATATACCCCCCAAAAACTCAGAATCTCCTTTACTCCTCGCCCGCAAAGCCTATGCACCAAAATATTGTATGTACACGACCGTCTGCATGATATTTGCAACATACTATATATACATACATATTGCAGCATACATAGTATTCATTCTTCGTATGAGTAAAGTAACCCGCTTAGTCTACCATGTCTACATACAACTACTCTGCAGACTGCAGACACAAAAGTACAGCGTTACATTCTTACATTGTAGCAGTTCTGCAGAGAGTAGCTCATAGTAGCCAAGAATTTCATCATCCTTCATTTCCAGCATTAAAATCCACATCAATGATCTCTTACAGAGTGACCTCTCATTTCCCCCTTAATGTCGAATAAAGTTTCGGGAATTCCATTCTTTTAAATTTAAATTTTCATTTTCTCCACATAAAACACAATTCGCGAATTAAATTGTCCATTTAGGTACACAGTAAAATAATAGTATGTCCGTGCATTACAACTATATAATATAGCTTTCCCTATTGTCTTCCTATAAACTATAAACCGTCCGACCCGAAAACAAAATGAGGACACGGGGCAGGGAGAGAAAGCGCCCGAGTCTCAAAAAGAAAGAAGCAATAATAATATGACAGAATGAAAAGGGATATTCAAGGGAAAGCAAAACAGCTTTCCCTTTACTCAATTTCCAATCACTTTCTCCGCTCCCCATTTTGGTTTTCTGACAATTTCATTTTTATCAAGCCAAGAAAGCATTGTATGGTATGTAATAAATGTATAATGATTGAGCTGACCTATAAACCTTATTTATGTTATCGAGGTCTTGAATATCAAGTACCTCTCTAGTCTCTACTGTTATAATTAAAATATGACCTATTTAGATAAAAATACAAAGCTGCTAATAGCACAGTACTGAGAGTACATGAATGAATGTCAGTGGAGTCTCACATTTCAGTTTAAACTACCCCAAGTAAATTATTTATGATTTTTGTTGAAAAAAATAAATTAAATTTTAATATTTCAAATCTTAGAATCACTGTTGTCTGTTTTTGATTAATTGTTTGATAGCTTGACAGTATAATATAGTACACAATAAAAATGCACGATTGATTTACAATTTTGCGTTTATCAACTTACGGGATGATTTATTTGAGCCCTGCCCTGACTGCGAATTAATTTTTGTTTGCTCTAGTAGGTTGGGTTTTTCGCTGCATTTTAATTCGCCGTAACATTTGATAATACAGAGTGACGCAAGTAAAATAATCAACAATCTAAATGAATGAAGTTGCGTTACTGCACTTGAATGAAGCAAAGAATAATCTCCACTTGTGTCGGCTCCTGCTGTAACATGTACTGTGCTATAAATAAGCAATAAACTGCTGTGTATCTTATCAAATAGATTTTGTGCAGTATCACTTAGGCTTATTGATTGAAGCTCAATGCTGAATCACTAAGCGCAGTTAAAAAATACTTACGAGCAATTAAAAATATCTTCAATTGAATTGATTGCCTCGGTTGAGTTAGATTGGAGCAGTGACAAGAAAGATGAAGCGGTAGTCACTTTTTAATATTGATTTGCTTGACCGACATAGAATTTTGATGGAGACTGAGCGATGAAATTATGAACTATGTGCGTACACGACTGTATAGAAACTGAATATATCGACTAACTGGAACTGTGCGTGGCTGTGTTTGTATACGTGTCCAAGAGGACGAAACTACAATAATGACTGTTCTGTAGTAACACGTAAATGGGCAATTAAATAATAGCTGACGATAAGTTTCTGTGAAAAATCTGGTTAAAAATGTGAAGGAGCCGTGCAGTAGTGTAAACCGTCACATGGGAGCTGCCAACACAAACTGAGTCAACGCTGAGTCCGTGTGTAGCTTTTGTATGTATATTTACCCAGTTGAGTTCTGTATATAGAGGAAGACTGAAGTTGAAGCTGCAAGTGCACACTGAACCTACAAGAATGATTTCTATGTTGTGATGTATGTGAATTTTGTGAATCATCTTCCTCACTGTATGTATACAACACATATACATTCATCAACTCCAAACACACAGTTCAACACACTACACATATACAAAACACTCAAGTATGTTTCCAAGAACGCATATTCTACTACGCCACGGTTACACTACTCACTCACAACTTTCAGTCAAATGGCTAAGCTTACACATGCAGGCCATTCTGGTTTTTTCCGGTTTCCTCTTTCTTCTATGCTACATCCGCTCATTGCATAATTTTCATATTCAGACTCAGGCACATTGCAATGACAAAAATCGGTGTTATACTAATATGTTTGTTGTGCTACTCAAGCAGACACAACTTGACTTTACAAAGTACACAAACGTTCATGTGATTTAAAATGGTCGCATAGTTTGTATGAATAGCAAAGGCATGAATGTATGAAGATAAATGTAAATATGTACATAGAATATTTATTAAAGTCATTTACAAAGTTACAGCGCAATAATGGCTTTGCTTAAATGTACCTGTAGATTGTGTATACATTTTAACAGATACCAACAAGTCATAATAATTTGAAAACATTTGCGTATTTACATCTACATAAATACTTATTCTCCTATCCTATACCTCGCGTGGTACATGATACTGCATGTTTATTTCTATGTCTACTATGTAATATATGCATATAAAAATAAAGTGTATTGTGTATTGTATGTATGTACCTTCTGAAGGTATAAATTTAAAATATCTCATTGGCGAAGGCCACAGCTGAATACGAATGACCTAAGTGTAAATGTACCGAGAGTGTCTGTTCAATTCAAAAGAAGTACAAAATTCAATTGGTGTAATTTGCAAAATAGATATTATTAACAAGAAACGATTTGTATATGGTTTGTAGTATCTCAACATTTCCCAGCCTCTCCAACCGGTTTCGTACAGCGTCTCATTAGTCTTCAAATTACACCTTTACTAAATGAAAGGTTTTTGATACAAGCATTTGCAAAAGAACTAATTGATCTGTCATGAGGAGAGTAGGAGGCAATTTGAGATTGGTGCTCTGTAATTATAAATTCAGATTATTCCCAACTGCACAGCATTTTCATCTGTTCATATGCGAGGATAAATATCTGTTAAGTATTGCAAATCTCATTTTTTGCAAATGGTTCACTTAAATTTCATCATTTATTGGTTCCTGGCTCCACTTTTTTTGCGAGGAAAATATTTCTTAAAAATTAGCACTTGTGGTGAGTATAGTAAAATACATGCTGTAGTAATGTACATGCTGTAATACACTTTTAGTGCATGAGTCTAACTCTATGAGACTAACTTCGTGCTAACTAGTAATAACAGAATAACTATAGATAAAATACGTAGCAAATATTATGCATGCACCAGTGACACCAGATCATAGCCCCAAGCGCTGCTGGAAAAAACTTTTTCTTCCCGATATCCTAGAAAAATTTCCCGATAAATCTCATTTCCTGATTTACTGGTCACAAAATCCATTGGCAAAAATTTGCAAGCTATGTTTGACGCAAATGTTTTTCCCTAATTATTTTTGCCTGCGTTGTAACAAGAAATTTTCCGGTATCCTGGATCTCAGGATCGTGAGGTATTTCCACCAGCGGCCCCAAGTACTAGTGTCTCAAGCTGGAACAAAATCTTTTGCTATGCCATACAATTATCTACTTGTACAGATAATAAATGTAGCATGATGCATCAAATTTATGATTCATACTGGAATTCCCAATGCAAATAGGAAATAAATTTTAAATTCTTATAATTTCAATAAGGATTTTTTCATGTCAATTTACTGACTGACACTACATATTATACTTCAGCTGCTATATTATACACATGCAATTTGTCATGCAATAGTATTATGGTAACAACATAACAAGTATCCGTACAATACAGGCGAGTAAGAATTACAAATGCCGACATGAAATATTTCATTAGTTTACAAATTTGCAAGTACAATGCAACTTTCATTAACACTTCTATGACGGAATAAGGGGCAAAAATAACATTCCAAGTAATCATATTTTTATTAACATGATTATCAAGATTTTAATCACGTGCCTATTTATTGCATGCTATACCTATTTCCAACTATAACAAATAAATTCATTAATATTGATGAATATGCTAATCAGAACTGAATCTTAATTAAAATTAAAGCAAACGTACGTCAGTAATAAGTAATTTTATAGAATCATCTTACTAAATTCTGAAAATAGATATTAATGAGCATTAATTTGGTGAATTTTAGATTGGGTATCAATACAAACGTTTACTTGCAGTTGGTTTTCTTAGAATTTGCAATTTATTTCTACTTCTACACACGCTAATAGGAACTCCGTAATATTTAATAAGATTCTGTCTCGTATCCTTATAGGCTTTTACTGAAATCTGCGTATAGCTGCCTTGAACAAATGAATAATTAACTCTTCTTTCTTTTTTACTAATTTAATTATTTACATATTAGCTACTGTACAGTAGTTACATGTACTAGGCTTATACTAAATAGCTACAGTATCGTCTATTGGACATAAATCCACAATCATTTATTAATGGTGGTTGAGTTGCTGTCTTAAATTCCCTCAAACAATTATTATGCGGATTGCGACACACATTTAAATTTCATTTTATGAAGGACTATCAGGCAGACATTTAGTTTAGTACATATTTAGTAAAAGAGGTTATAGCATAAAATTGTAACTAATTCTAACTGTCTCCACCTCCTCCGTATGTACGTACCTCTTCATCACATTTCAATCAGGCCATCATGATATAAATGCACACTACAATCACTACATACTTACTATGTATATTACTTACTATAAAAGCGTACGGTAATGGTAATATTACTGGTTCTGACAATTAATAGCAATTATTAATTAGTAACGTAAACATAGCAGTTCTAATTAATAGCATGTTTTCTTTGAAAATTAATTATTAATCTAAATGTATCGTTCCATTTAGTTAATTTTGTCGGATATATTAAAATTCTACAAATGCTATTTATGAGAACTGCTATGTTTACGTTACTAATAATAATTGCTATTAATTGTCAGAACCATTAACATTACCATTACCGTACGATTTTATAGTAAGTAATAAAATATACTTAGTAAGTATGTAGTGTGTTTTTATATTATGGTCTGATTGAAATGTGATAAAGAGGTAAGAGGTACGGACATACGGACAGGGGCGTATCTAGAAATGAGTAATCGAGCCGTTTGGGGGGGGCTCAAGCCCGGTGAGCCCATACGTAGTTACGCCCTTGCATACGAAGGAGGAATAGACAGATAGAATTAGATACAATTTTATGCTATACCTCTTTTACTACTAAACTGAATGCCTGCCTGATAGTCCTTCATAAAATGAAAAAGTGCACATTAAACATGTGTGTCGCAATCCGCATAATAATTGTTTGGGGGAATGTAAGACAGCAACTCAACCACCATTAATAAATGATTGTGGATTTATGTCCAATAGACGATACTGTAGCTATTTATTATAAGCCTAGCACATGTAAGTTACTATACAGTAGCTAATGTATAAATAATTAAATTAGTAAAAAAGAAAGAAGAGTTAATTATTGATTTGTTCAAGGCAGCTTTTGTCTCATTCTATTATATTCAAAGATTTGTTAAATAATAATTAATGTGCATAATGAACTAATGCAAAATGTAATGCACCGTATTTAATTAATTGGTTATTGCCAACATTTCCTAAATAAAATATTTTATGATTATATATGGAGAATTAGGAAAACAGGAGAGCAGATTGATATAAGAGTTATTATTAATTCATCGTAACATTTTTATTGCTTTATGATCATGAACATATTTTTCTCTATTTTAGTTTGCATTTGTAAATTATTATTAAGTCCCTGCACTACAAGTCATAATTTTTGGTAGGCACCTTTACTATTTCTATCTTTTACATGACAATGATTATATTTATTGCAGGCACGCACAGAATAGTAGTAGCACTTGCTATAAGTACAAACTACAAGAATAATAATTAAGCATAGTAACATTTTACTAATACGAGTAATACCTTAATTACCAGTTGCATGTGTTAAAATATAAGTAATAATTAATAATAATAAGGTTACGATAATAATATACCTGAATACCTCGTGATTTTTAGTCTATCTTTATTTTACAAGCCACCCTGCACTTAATACGTATCTCTTTCGCTATACAAGTTACTTATATTATACTTCTTACTTATATACTTCGTCATAAATGCTTTATTGGGATCTAATTATTCACACTTCTACATATACATCGTCAACGAAATTCATTATTTTATTTTTTTAGTTTGAACTTGTACGATACTAGTACTCATAGCAGTTTACATTTTAGAATACAAACATGAAATACACAGACACAAAACAAGGCTCAAGTCATGTCATAACTTTCTTTCGATGCACAACTTTGCGATGCTTACTTATAATGAGCTTGCCGAAGTCTTGTCAAATGGAGCAATTAAAATTATTAATTTTTCTAAGGCATCATTTGTTCACTTATATTTTTATAAGTTTTGCTTGAAGCAGAGGATCAAAAAATTAAATGCTGCATAGATAGTTTCCTTCGATCATTCTTTTATTTTTATTCATTGCCCCAAATGAAGCACACTTGTAAGTTTGTAAGTACTGAGTTCATTCGCCGTTATTTTCAAAGTAATTCTTATTACGATTGTACTAAGTCAATGAGTTATATTTAAATTAACCGATGTGCCATGCAAATACATTTGAACTGTTCACTATCCAATAATAATTCCCTACTTATTGCACTTGGCTGCAGGTTTAATTTTTATTATTACACCAAATGATACCATTGAGACTTACGCTTACGAAAAGAGAAAAGAAGAGATAACAAATCTTAACCTACCCTCAAGTATTTGAACCTGATTAAAAATACGAAATGGATTCAATCCCAATGCACATTATATAGAGACATTTCACATTTTACATCTTATTAAGGACACAGGATATTTATTTCAATGAAAACTAAAACTTGAGATAGCATTACTATAATTAAATTATGCCAAAGTCTTTTTGGACATTTTTTGATAGTAATTATGATTACTAATTTAAACTTAATCTTAGAAACAATTGTAATTATAATAGGCACATCATTATATAGTTTAGCGAAGACTAAAAACAGCACATGCTCCGCGGTAAGTACACTACGTATGTTTATATTTTAGCACATCATTAATGCTTTCTTGCTTTCTCATAAACATAACGTAAATCTTAAAATGTTTAGGTGCAACACCAAACTTAGGGACAAGCTTTAATCATAAATATACAATCAAAATTATTATTAGTAAAGTCATAAAGAGTCAGAAGGAAAATCTAGAGAAATAAACCTGTACTCTTTTCAGGAATAAATACGTCTCGTTCTATGGACTGTACAAAAAATATTTTTGCAATGGAGGTACAGAAAACTTACACTTATTATGTACAAGTGGAAAAACTTACAAATTATATTTTACACTTTAGCTTACACTTTTAGGTTTGACAGTTGAAATTCTAACTTTGCAAATCGTTCGATACATTTTAAACAAATGTCTAGTACACCTTAACAAGCGCACAGCACCATAGAAGTTTTAGTAAGTAGCAACGAAAACTCACCCAAATAAGAGTACATATTAACAATGTACCGATTACCAAACACAGCACTTCAATTATTATAACACCAAGTAAGCGTAAACTGCTTTCACTGTAAAATGCGATAAGAGGGGCATCGTGATAATAATTATCGTTCACTTGATAGCAAATCGCAATTTCGCAACAATAAACCAAACATTTAATCTGATGTGACTAATGAAGAACATTACACAAAAACTGTAGAATTATTTTAGTAAAAACCACAACTGACGACTTTAACTATAAAACGTATACCAACTTGTCCAAGAATCGTCAAGTCACTGCTGGCTTTGTCGAAACATTCAAACTACTAAGAGATGTAAAGAACAACATAATTAATTTCATTGTCTACATTACACTATTGAAAAAACTTGCTGTGTATGTCTTTTAACACCATAAATTTACGTCGATATAAATAAGTAGAATAGAATGCTCAACTATCAATTCGTGTAACTTGGCAGGACTTAGTCGTCTAATGAATAAACAGGTATAACCCTTGCAGGTTCAGTTCCTGGAGGGTATAAGTCATTCGTTGGAGAACTGGGAGGGGCAGCAAATCTTGTCAACTCGTCTTCGCCTCCTGAAGGAACACTTTGAGCCTGAGAGTAGGAAGTAGCACTTGAAATAGAATTTGAACTAATTGCATTCGAACTTGAGCTTGGGCTTGACATTTCTTCTTCCGGAAATAGTGACGGAGAGCCTTGTCGGCCTTTTGAGCTTCTTGATGAAAAATCATCGGATTGCATAGACGAAAAACCTGAATTACGTTCTTTATTGCCTCCAAAGTACTGAGAATTACCATGAGGAGGATCACTATGAGAAAAATCACATTTGGCACCGTTATGACAGTAACCTTTCATGAAATATCTACACGCAGTATCTCTTTTACCTGTAAAACAAAAATACATTGTAATACTGTACCCACAAGAACAATAAAAAACAGATTCTGAAAATACGTGTCATTAGTCATTACTCACCTTTACCCCTGGACCTATCCCTGTCATGATTGCTTCTGTAGTCCCGGTCTCCACGACTCTTGTTTCTACTATGATCTCTGTCGCGTCCTCTGTCAAAGTCGTTTCTATGATCTCTATCTCTGTGATCTCTGTGACTATTTCGGTCCCTGTTGTCCCGATTATCTCTCCGATAATCTGCACCATGACGATCCCGTTCAAATTCCCTTGAACTTCCAGAACCTCCACGACCTCGAACTGACGACGAATTTCCACTTCGATTTGAAAAATTATTGTGTTCTCTTCCATGGTGGCCTGGGTTGGAATTATTATTGCCTCCAAAATTTTGGCCAGGACCTCCTTGACCTGGGGAATTGAAATTATTAAAGCCATCTTGTGTCGGAGGTGGTCCATCGAACCCTCCATAAGGATTAATTCCAAAAGGCATTCCCGGAGGAGGCATATTCATATTAGGAGTAGGAAAAGGAACAAAATTCTCTGGCCCGACCTAGTAAGAGTAATAAAAATCGTTAAATTATGTTAATATACATGATTCCTCTTTCAAAACTTTATTGGCTATTTATTTTTATTATTGAATGAACTTACATTATTGAACGAACTTACATTCCATAAGTCAGTCGGACCAGGAGGTGGCATTGACGTAGGTACAGGAACAGAAAACGCATTATTCCATGGGTTATTATAATCGACGACAGGAGGTTGGACGTTGGGAAATCCCACATTAGGTAATTGTACTGGCGGAAGGGATTGGGGAATACTAAATTTATTTAACGGTATTGTAGAAGGTTCGGGTTCAAATTTCTTTGGCATATTCATATTGCTAGGAAATGAGAACCCAGCTATTTGAGGTGATGGCCATGACATAGTTCGATGATCACATAATTTGGTTACTCCAGCCACATCTTCACTCGGGATCAATCTGTAAATGCAGAATTAATAAACATTGCAATTAACTTACATGAGACAGAAATAAATTGACACGCTATGATGCAAATATTTGTATCATGAACTAACTTGAATTCGCCCTTGTCATTGGCAGGATCAACAGCTTCAGGTTCAGTTGGCGAATCTGGTAGAATACTTCCCGGAGGTAGGAAAAGTCCCAAAATTGTATTTTCTCGAGCTTCTTGGACATCCTTTTCTTCGCTTGCAACAACAGGAAATGGTGTGTCGATGTTTACCCAAATAGGAATTAGTGGCTTCCAACCTGTTTTTTCCTCCATGGGATCACCGACCAGTTTTCTTCGTAAAAATAATTTTTCTTCTGCTTTTTCGTGTTGTTTCATTGTTGAGAAGTCTTTATTTACCTTTGTGACATTTACTCTTTCAGTTTCATCCATTTCAAAATAATGAAATTCTCGTAGTTCTTGCTCTTCCTTAAAACGAACAGATTTTTTCGGTTTTGATTTCGTACGGTGAATGCAGAGAGCACTTTTCAACTTTCCTTCTTCATCGGTGGGAGTGAAACCACTTGCTGAAGGTGACATGTCACCACTGTCATTCTTTTCATCTACTTCCATACTGATGTCGGCGCTAGCATTTTCTTCAGCCTCATCATCCCCAAGAGTTTCTCTGTAGAAGTTGAAGGTAGGTTTTACTTCATTTTTAGTAGGACTTAAAAGAGCCTTGTCTTTTAATTTAGGATCCTTTTCCTTAGGATCTAAACTACCACTACTTGACAGTCTTCGCTTCTTTTTGGTAGTTTTCTGTTCTGTAGACGCATTGAGCATATCCATAAAAAGGCTACTTTCCATAATAGTGTTTACTGACTTAGGTTTCTCCTTTACCACCTTCAGTTTTTCTTTCTCTTTTTCTTTCTCCTCTTTCTTTTTGTCATTTTTCTCCTTTTCCAATTTTTCATCTGATAATTTTAATTTCTTAGAATCACCAGGTTTACCCACACCTTCCAACGATGGTCTTTTCATTGGTTTAATTCCAGCAGCAATTTTAGGTTCTGCAGGTTTTTCTTTGGCAGCTTCCGGTTTTGTCTTTGCATTTAAGTTTTCCGTCATGTCTTTCAAGAGATCATCGGCTCGACTGGATTTGGAGTTGTACACTTTGACCCTATGTCTTCTCTCTTTTGGAGGCGGAGGGTCCTTAGCTTTTTTACTTTCGTCATCTGATTTCTTGATGACATCTTGGTCTATTGATACATCTTTGTTTTCTACATTGGAAGACTCGGACTTATCTTTTTTACTGGCTTTGATTTTATCTGGTGATGAACCATTTTCGCTGGCTCCTGGTATTGCAATTGCATCCATGAAACTCAAACTCTTTTTCGGGATTTTTGGTATTTTCATTCCTGTTGAAGCTGCAGGTTGGGTGGGTGTGCTGCTTAAATTTAATTTTTTCAAAGTTTCTTGATCTTTGACTTCCTGTTGCTGTTTCTTTGCATCTTTTTGTCTTTGCTTCATCAATTGTTTTTCCTTTTTTATCTTTTCTCTTAATTTTGCTTCATCCTCTGCTAGTTTCGCAGCCGCTGCGGCTGCCGCCGATTTGGAATTGGCACTCGATGACTTTTTCTTTACCACTGCAGGTTTTCTAGATGGATCTTCAGCTTCTTTGGCACCTGGTAGAGTTGATTTGGCTGGTTGATTGGTAACACTAGCGCCGGCTGCTGTCGGTGACACTTTCGGATTGCCGTATGTTCTTATCCCTCCTCCGGCAGGATTTGTTGCAGCAGACATTGTAGGATCCTTTCGTGGTCTTCTTTTCTTCTCCACAGGTGCGGGGATAGTAGCAGTAGTAGCAGGACCTGTAGTAGATGTGATTACCGGTGAATGAGCAGGGATGATTGTTTGAGGAGCACTGGTAGCTACCTGTGGTGTATTTTCTTCAATTTGTACAGGAATCGAAGTTTCTTCTATTCTAACTTGTTTTGTTGCTGGCCCATCTTCTAACCTTATAGCTTGTGAAGGTTGCTGCTGAATAAATGTCGGTTGATCAGCCAACTTCAATTTCATAAGAAAATGTTTTCCATCTCTTGTCACAAGACAATAAGGAGTGCCATCATTGCCTGTAGTACTTACAGGATTCAATACTGCAGTTTGACCTCCAACTGTCCTTATAGTAATTTTTGGTGTTGTTTGGATGACGGCAGTTGGAGTGGCAGCTTGTACTTTAACGTTTGTATTTGTAACGGGAGTGGAAGAAGGGAATGTTGCCATGTCGGAATTATTTCCATCTGGCTGAGTGTGTGTGACATCTCCAACTCCTAGGTGCTCGTCGTCAATTTTGCTGAAAACGTCAGGGTTGAAATCTGAAAGATTGAAGTCAGTCAAATCTGTGTTTCCAATATCAAATGATGTGCTGTCAAACTCTTGGTGATGATTTTCGGTCTCCATTGCTGATGATGTTGTCATATTTACATTCTGATTCGCATGGCTAGCACTGTTGGACATGTCTAATTTCATTCCTGGATTGTTAACTAAAACAGACGTTCGGTGACTAGTTTGTACTGTTTGCAGGTTGTGTAGATTTTTGTTTGGATCGGCGACGGAGATTGTGACATCCTCTTGTTTAGCAACAGAAATCCATTTTGCAACCACTTTTTTGGCTAGTTCTCTTGTCACTGTTAGTTATAAAAACAAATGTACAAAACTATTATACAAATATGTGCAAATATAATCTTTGTACAAAATAATCTGTTAAGCGCGTGAACACTTACCATCATTTTCACATTCCTTTGACAAAGTCTTAATAATTCTAGGAAGATCGTTTTCTTTGAGCCTCTGGATACTTGCAGGAGTATGAATTAGCAATGTGGTAATTTCATTGAGAAGAGCATGATTCTTGTTAGATGTAGCATCCACTGTCCAACCATGTATCATTTCCCATCCTCCTCTTTGCATAAATCTACAATAGATGTAAAATATTACGAATTGTGGAAGGCAATTAAACAGGCAGTGAATATTATGTAACAAAAATACGAAACTCACAGATCGAGAACACCAGAGTTTGATGCTTTGAGAATATTGATGTAAGTACACTTGCTGACAAGTTTCTTTGAAAATTTTGACATCAATCTACACAAAAAATACACAACATAAAATTCAAAGACATGTAAAGGTGATAGATACATACATATATTTACTCAAACTGCGTATAAATGTTAATTTTAGTATTGCATGGTATTACTTAGTACTTACCCATAGATTTTATCCACTTCCTTATCTGACTTTATTGCGCCAGAGTGAGGATCCAACAAAGGAGTAAGACACTTCAATAACCGACTTGGATCAATACGTGGCTAATTAAGAAAAAAAACTTTCAAAATATAGAACTTCATTTTTTGTTTTACTAATGCAGTATTCATAATTAATAGAAACATGGAATCGAAAGCGTTCTTACCATAACGGTTCACCAGGCACTACAGTAGGAGCTAGTATGAATTATTTTAGAATTAATAATCCAGGAATTATTACTAGGCTTAGGTAGTCTTACTAAATGGTAATTTTTCATTCATGCGACTTTTCTCGGACTGTAAATCTGCAATTAAAAGGCAAAATTTCATTTTATTTCCATAAAATATACATTCACTACCATAAGTACACACGAAGAATTAGAAATTATATTACAATTACAACATCATCCTTGTTATGTAACTGTTGCATATATTTTAATTCTATTCAGTTAATAATAAGTGTAAGCTGTAAGCTCATTTATTTGTGGGTTTCATTTCGGCTCATCATTTTTCAAGGGTAGTGAACGTAATACGTAAACACCACCATGATCAGGGTATATACCTATCTGCTAACGATAAGTACTACAATGGTTAATGATAATCTAATTAATATTTGCGCTACATAGCTAAACCAGAGTGCTTAGTGTTGAGTCTGTTAAGCAACCTGTATGTACATAGCAAATGACAATAGTAAAATAGTAACCCATTAGACAGTGTATTGCACAGCAGATCGCTAAAAAATATTCAGCAAAATCCCGTCTAGCCCGAAGGAATGGAAATAGAATAGAAAACCTGTTCTGTATCTAAAGTGCATAATGTGTGTATGATGAACATACACAAAAACAAAACCTACATCGTCTGCAGCGTAGTATACTACCATCTATGCATACCTATATACCTGCTATATACCTTTTTACTTAAACACACTACATAATACTCTTAATAAAAAACAAAAACACGACAAAAATATCAGACCCAGCAGGTATTATAAACATGGGACCGCAGTTCGTAGTCCAAAGTGTGTATCACCTTCAGCCATTGAATGGAGTGTACAAAAACATTTCAAAGAAAAACTCTAAGACAATCCATTCAACAAAATAAACCTAATACCCAGAAAAATTACAAAGATATTCTTATCTTTTTAAGTACATAGTCTATAAGTACACGAATTGTGCCCCTTAACCCCTTATCCCCCAATAAAAACTCTACTACAAACGGTAATAATTTGAACATTAAAATAATTACCTACTTTCTTACTTCAAAAATATATGTAAGAATTAATAATTAACACGCTTCAAAATACAAGAATATGATTTTCATTTAAAAAATTCAAAAATAAAATTACTGCCTACAATTTATATAATGTAAAAAAAGTGCTTAAAATACATTTAATTAAGTTATGATAAAAGTATCGGGCTATAAAATCACTTTAAGTCTTAAGCTATTCTGTTTATGTTACATAGTACATACATCTACATAATAGATATAGTAATTATGCGCACATAAGCGATAGGATTTACACATCAGTACAACTTGGCTTTTCTGCATTGAGCATGTCTTCTTGTATACCTAAACAAAGCTTCCATAATGAGCTTTTTCGTTAATATTATTCCAATCTGTTGTGTACCGTACATGTACGTACACTTGCACAGCTTACTTTAACTTCGGTCAACGACACGACAAGGAAAATTGGATTGATTGCTTTTTGCCATCTTGCCTACCTAATCCACATGTGATAGACTTCCTATAAGACTATATACGCAAATTCTACAAAGGATTCTTCACTAAATCCCATCCCCACATAAAATAAAACTGCACAGGTAGAGTACATTGTGCATTTCAGTTTATGTGGACTTGTATCATTGAATCGCAGTTATTTCAACTAACATTAACATTAAATAAACCATCCACTATTTACATATACAAGTACTTTGCTGACACTACAATACATTTAGATAAACATATACATTACATACATTACTTCTTCTCATGCCACGGATATCAAACATTTAGCAAGTAATGTTGACAATAGCAGAATAGCTTTATACAACTCTTAACAACAGGACTAACAGGAGTAGTTCAGTTGTAGCAAAATGGTTGGATAAAGTACCTGCACTTTGCATATAGATTCTATAAATTCTATATATATACAAGTTTAACCAGAGGTATAAAGTCATATGAAGCTACATTGGTTCTTCAGCGTATATTACATTATTCCTCACAAGTTCCGAATATATTAAACAAAAAGGTTTAGTTTAGACATCTCTAGTATTATGGTTAGGCATTCTGTGTACCAAAGGGTTAGCTTCGCCTTCGCCCCCTACAATACTTACTGACTGCCTTTTCATGTAAGTCGAAGTTATAATCCCAACTTGTGTACTTAGGTGCACTACACATACATACATGAATCTTACTACGGGTTGAATGAAATTGTGTAAGTGTAGCACATAGAGTTTGTTTGAGCTTAGAGACAAAATTCTCTGCTTTGCTTTGCCTGACTATACTAGCATAAGATAAAGACTACTAGCATAAGAAATGTGTTCAATTGAATCGACCGACTATGTACAGTTTACAGTAGAGCCAAATGTAAATATTCTGTACATATTTATCTATCCGGTTTTAGGACGTATTTCGTCTTGTAACTTGTACATTATTTTATGTCGCTGTATGTATGTTGTAGTCTCAGTAGTCTGTTGAGTTTAAGGAGAATAAAGTAAAATCGGGCGATATTGAGCGACCAAGTTGTAATATACATACAGAGAAAACCTTCAGAAACGACCACAGCTTGATAAACTATGCCGTTTTTATTCGTTCCTCCAGCCAGGCAGACAAATGTGTAGAGGACGAAGAGTTCTCTCTCTAAAAGCCTTTACGTGGTTCGATCGTAGTATCTCTAAGCTTGTACCTAGCTGAATCACATACATAGACATCCTACAGAGAATTGTATGAATTGATCGCTCGGCTTCACATGCTCCTTCTCTGCTTAAAATGAACGCAAGGCAAAACTACATCGACGTGTTCTTGTGGTAACAAACAGACGACATGAAAGTGTGCCACCCGTACATACAACGTTGCCTAGCAAAACTGAATGCTTGGAAATGATTTTGGCAAATTCATGAATGCTTGGAAGACTTTAACTTGGCAGCTGTGTGTTGGTATAATTGAAGTCTTTCGTTTCGTTTCGAGTCTTTCGAGTGCTGATGGCAAGAGCAATTCCCCTTTCCCCGAAGTCAGGCTGACGCGTAGTTTCTCTTCACATAGACATAATATTATATCAAATACTGAATAGTGAATAATACAACATACAAAGGGAATTGGATTGGAAACACTACAACAGACATGCTGTATAGTATTATAGTAAAAGCAGCAACTTCAGTTATTTGTATATGTGTAGAGGTATATTGAAGTTACGTAATAACAAGTAAGATCTTTTACATGGAACGCCATGATGGATTTTATCTATTTGAGTTTCTTTCCTTGCCTTTCTGCCACTTTTCTTGGCTTAATAACTTGAAAAATGATGAGGACGAGAATGAGCTACTTTGAACTTTATCATTGACATGTATACATGTTGAACTAATTAATTTACACACATACAAATTAAGACATAACAAAGTAAATGAGTTTAGAATAACTTATGTATACTTAACAATGACTCGACTAGCAATAAATGTATATCTGCCGAAAGATGAAGTAATAAAAACTTCATGAGTATTTGGAAAACATTTGTAAATCACCTTCCAGAAACACGAGCTTAAAATTGCAATGTGTCGATTTGAAAAATCGACAAATTGCAAGATGGGTGTTGTGGGAAGACACTTGGAAAATCAGTTGGTGATAAAACTAAGGGCAGCTCTTGATATCCATGACATCATTAGAATCATCTTTCAGGCAGCTGGCTTAGTTGAATTGGTGCGTTGTTTGTTTGTTGCTGTTGGCAATCGGGTGGGGACTAATTGTTTATTTTATGGATGATCTTCTATAATATCAAATTTTTGCTTTTTGCTTGCATATAAAACCATCAATTAATTAGTCGTCAGGCAGACAGAAATGAAAAGGCGGCAGAGAATCCTTTTGCTATGCCTATAAATTGTGCTGTCAAACGCCTAGTTAGTTGACGGGACTGACAAATCAAACGATGAAATTGGATCTTCTCCAGTGGTCAATAATGCAGCATCTGTAACTGAGTAAGAAATGTTCCAGTTCAGTTCAATTTCACTATTCACTACAAAATGTAATTAACTATAAAGATAGCAATGTGTAACTAGTGTAACAGTAGTTCAAAATTAAAAAAATCAACGGCAGAAATAGCCGTGCCAAGTTTTATGGAAAACACGGCGAAACCAACAAAAAGCTCACTTGGACTTACTACACTAAAAACAGACGCGAATAATCTGTGAATGGTGAATCAGATCAAAAGATGATCTAAGAGGTAGGATGAATGGAAAAACTAGAGGAATTTCGAAATAAAATACATTCTATTGATCAAATTATGAGCTGCAATAATTGACTGAAAATAAATTACTTCTAGTTCGAAAATCTGGACAAAATAAACGGAAATGGAAGAATCACAAAAGTAATCAACTTACCTCCTACCTACTCAAAACGCCATTACGATTCAATACATTTTCTCAGCTCTCTTTGCCGTTCACTCAAGACACAAATACACCTCCCAACCAACCCACACAACCTTCCCTTCTCTCAATCACTTCTCTCTGCTCGGCGTACCCACCCCTTAAAATCTGTTCAGGGTGCAGCAGAAAAATTGCCACACCGCTCTTCCATGCTTTGCGTCCTACAGCTCAACACTGCTCAATGCCCCACTAAAAGAAGTTGACTTACCCTGCACGTTCTTTGAGACAATTCAGCTCATTCGATGAAATCCTTCGCGGAGATGTCCCGCGTAACTCAAATCAGTCACATTCAGTGTGAATGGAGTAAACAACAACAGTCAGTGAATGTTCCAGTGAATGTGTTCCAACAGTTGCAGACAGTGACCGGTTAAACATTTCCAGTCCACTTTAATAACTGCCGAAAATACAAGTTACAAGTAGCTTACACGTTGTGGTGGGATGAATACCGTAGGTTGCTACAGTACGTCCCCACACCATTTTACAAATACTCGTTTTTCTCCAAATTGGGGGGTAATTCAATTGTTTTTCT
>JABASD010002350.1:0-27662 GCA_019776165.1 Pogonognathellus flavescens
TCAAATCGTCCTTTGAAATTTTACCTGCGAAATAGTTTTCCATAGAAGGGTAAACTATTTCATCATACATTGGATTCGCGTTCCAAAGGGTTTTGTTTTGTATAACCTTTGTAAAATATTCGATCACAAGTTACCAATATATAAATAAATAAACCATCCAAAGCTGTAATAAAGTTGCGCAAGAATACTGAATATTATTAACTAAGTCACCAAAGGGTTGTGACATAATTTAGCAGCATAATAACTATTCTTACTATATATTATATTTAAAAATTCTCATGTCTCAAAATATTTAAACATTATCGGTAGTCTTCTTTGGCGGTTTTCACTTCCAAACAGGGGGAGAAACTATTTTATTAACATAAAAATAATCACTGTCATACATATTTAATGTGCATTTCGGAGACATAATTTTTCACTAAAAATTTAATAATAATTCATTACGGTAGTATAGTAGACCTAGACCTTACTAAATCAATGCAATTCGATAGTACTACCTACCATGATTAAGTAAATTAAAATTACTTACTGCTACATAAAATTCATTCATTGGCAGGAGCGTTGATAAATTAATTTATTTACGATATAAGCATAATATTACACATTAAATTATTTTTACAATGACATTATTTGGCTTATTAAGTCAATCATTTCTTCCATGGCTTCTTTCCACATAATCTTACACGTAATTTTAAAGATATTCAGGTGCACAACTGTTGGAAGTCCATGGTTGAGAAGGGAAAGTGTCCAGAGTTCCATCCCGTACAAATTCAACAGAACTTCCAGCAAAAATCAATAGGGCTACATTTTCTTTAATGCCAAAGTCTAAAGTTGTAACTGGCAATTGACTGGCTTGACTTAAAAAGTCTCCAACAATATCGCTGTCCCATAAGGGATAGTATGTACTATTCGAATTTGTTATTTTACGAAGGTATCCCGTACCCCACTCTCCGTAACGAAGATACAAATTCCCGTTTGGATCAGTCTCGTTAAATGACACGGTGAATTCTCCTAAAATTTTAAAGTAGACAAATGTTGTAATTTAATTTTAATACAGTTATAATTATTTCTTCCATTGAAAAATCAAGAAAATTATATTCAATAAATGCAAAGCGTTTCTTTTCAAAACTCATATCTCAACTTTTATACAAAAATGTTGTATGAATATCTCAGCATCTTATGTGACATCTGCACTTTGGTAAAATAAAATTAATTTGAATTATCTCAGTTAGTATATAAGCTTTATAAAATTTACCATGAATAGGGTTCCCGTACAATCCTTGTATATCAACTGGTTCCAAATCAATATTGCTGTGTACTGGATTAAAATTTTTGTGTTCATTGGAATCATCGTCATTCTCTTGCTGTTCATCGCATTCGCTGTTATTGCAGGCCGATAATGTTGTGTTGAAACCTTCAGAACAAATAGCAATTTGAATATTTAATTAATTACTAATAAACTAAAGGAACTCACTTGGACGAAGTATCTAGTACAGATAAAAGTATATGAAAAATTGAAACATTATTGTTAGATTTGTTTTAATTTAAATGTTTGAGCAGACAGAACTTAATTTTTAGTACAGCTTTAATGAGATTCACATATTTTTGTAATAAAAGTTTGTCTCACACCTGTTACGATATCAAATACCCTGTCATGGACGAATTTGTGATCCAGAGTCAAAACTCCAGGACCATTTACCGCAGTAAATATTCCCAACTTTAAACTTGGGAAGAGGGACACTCTGCTTGTAAAGGGAGGCCAAGTTCCAGTGTGTGATTCGAGATTCCATTCTACAATAATGACAAAATTTGAAAGAATAAGAAAGAATATAAATATACTTTCATTTTACACTGACATGTTGATTTGACGGATTTAGAAAAATTTAACATACTATCGTAAATTCCAAGGCGAAGTCCTAAACCGTAGGCGTAATCCCCTTCGACTCCAGACAGGGATAAAGTATTAGAAGCAGAGTGAATTCGTCTCATAACAGTCTGTAAACGAATTCAAATATTATTCCTTGTTCAAACAAGTTTTATTGTCATTATAATAATTGTTTGTATGATTTTTGTTTCCAAAATACCGTTGGAACAATTTGTATTCCATTAATTCTTCCGTAGTTCAGATGAAATTGCATGTACTTGCTAATATCCCGAGAAGATGCCATCAGACCCCCTGAAGGAAGAGCTACATGCATGCGTCTATAAGTATAAATAAGCAATTATAAAGTAGCAAAAGTTACAGAGATATTAAAATTTTATGCTTAGAAATATGATTTTGTGTTGGTATATTGTCACTTTACTTGAAGAGATTGGAATTGACTCGAATAAATTGACCATTTTGACGATAGTATCCTCTAGATGCATTTGGAATCTCTTCGAAATTCAACGAAGGCTTATAAATAATTGTGTCAGTCATTCCTATTTGTTGGAGTAAATCTTCTGCCTACAATATCACCCAATTAAACCTTCTAATATTATTTCAACCATATAGTTAATAGAAGATTTGTTAAAGCTGTAATCTACACAGTCCATATAAAATGGAAAGTTGTACAAAGTAGAAAAATGTATTTTGGTGATAAAATAAATAATTCAGATTATTTTAATTTTGATTTTATCACGCTTACCAAATCTAAATATGTAGAATTAGCAATTGCTGCTATCAAGTCTCCAGCAAGAGCGTACATCAGGTTGTTGTAAGTGTAACCAGTTCGAAATGGACACACTTCTTGGACATACCTGGTTCGACTATTAACAATTTCCATCTCTTTTAACATTATTTGAGACACTCCGTAGGTATTGATGTGAGTAAATTGTAAGAAAATGTTTATAAAAGGATTTAAGTACAAAATTAATTTTTTACTAAGCAAATTCCGTAGCATCTTTTATTGAGCCCATGGTCCTTCCTAAGATTAAAGTATCCATACACGTTTTATGAGCTAGAAGGTCGCGGAAACTCAAAGCTTCATAACGATATCTGTACTTAAAAGGAAATGATATTTTTACTGAAGTGGTTTAGTTTATGTTGTATAAAATTTAAAAAATTAAGGAGTAAACCAGGTTTTGTGGATGAAAAGAACAATTTAAGAATTATACCTATCGCTCATTGTAAAATTATAATTTGGAATTAATTTGCTGATCGGTTGATCTAAAGCACTTGCTCCGAGTCCTGGAAAAACTTGATTCAAAACTTTCACTACGATTGTCGCAGTGAAACTCTAGAAAGATTTTAAATGTTTTCAATTTATTTAAATGAATAAAGAAATCAGATAATTTAAAATCTTGTTCTGTAGATAATTTTTTACTTTGGTCATAGAGGCTATTCCAAAAAGCGTTTGATAATCAGCGGCCTGATTATTCTCTACATTTTTAACACCGTATCCTGTAGAAAATTCATCCTCGTCGTAAACGACAGAAAAACCAACCCCCGGAACAGAATTGCGTTCCATGAATTCGTTGACCACATGTTCAATTCTTTGCTCCTGTTCAGGTGTCAATGCACAAACTGAACAGAATAAACACACCAATACAGTGTGTGTAAAAGAAAATTTCATTTTTCAATAATTTCAATTAAAATTTGTCTCATTCACGAGAGAAGATGGAAACACTTTTACTGGACTAATACCAATGTATGTATAAAGATAATGAGAGCACTTGCAAACTCAATTAAATATAAATGTACCTAAACAACATACTCAACAATCGGATAGGTCCAATCCGTAATCACAGTTATGCTAGTTTAATGCATGTTATATGTAGGGGCCTAATCTATGCACTTCAAATTTGTCATTAAATAAATAAATATATAATCCAGCATACCTAACAAAATGCAAGGTTGATTTCCTATCTTTAACCATCAAGTGCTTCCAAATCATCTGACATTTTATTTATGTAATGAATCTAATTACCGAATCCAAATCTTATCTAAATACATAAGTGTAGTATAATGTAATTAAACCTTCCTTAAACGATTATACTTATAAAATGATTCAGTTCTGACACTCCTACTAATGGTAATAGGAACTTCGAATAATAAAGTTTACTTGTTTTGTAGTTTTAAAGGCTTATTACATGTCGTCTGCCTCTATTTTCCAGGTTTTACTGATTATATATATTTTTATTCAGTCATTTCTATTAACCATACTTGTAACTTTAAAATTAAAAAAACGCACATATTATTAAGGCTAAGAACATTACAATTTTCTAGATTTTCATGTACCTATATGGTTTGAGATTTGACACAGATATGTACACCCACTTAGAATTTCATATTTTTGCAATAAACAAGCATTACCTCTTATGTGTGTAATTATCACAATAAGCTTTGGTAAGCTTTTACAGTTGAAAATTATATTAGGTTGACCAAATAATTGCACTGTTAGTCGTGTTAGTTTACCAAGTAACAATCAATTCATTCGTTCCAGAAAGCGCAATGGAGGGACCCATTACAATTATCGTTTGCGTTTTGTCACCTTTTGTTCCAGTGATGATGTATTTCCCTGCAGAAGGATTGGTAACTCCAAACGAACCCGAATCAAATCTTGAATTGTCAAATGTTAACTCAATCTGTTTATCTTTCTTCGCCATATTGAATTTGAAGATTCCCAAGTTGTATTCAGAGCTATTTATCGTAGCTTCTTTGACATAGTCGATGTAGTAAGTGACGCCAGCTGCTTCAGTCGATTCTGCTAGATTTCCATTTGGCATGATAGTCACAGTATTTCCTCCAAAAAATAATTCTAATAGACCTCTAAAAATTCCCGTTCCGTTTGGTACGATACGCAAAAGATGTTCGCTACATTGGGCATCATATGAAAATGAAACAATTAATTCATAATCAATGAAATATCAAGTAAAATATATACTTATTTTGTTTTCATGCAAGATTACTAATAACTATATAAAATATTTGTACCAAGTACATACATAGTTCGTTAACATCTTTAAGTTGATCTTAAAACGTGAAACAAAGTCATCGTGTGTGTCAAAGAAAGTAGGTACATACAACAAAGTAAAAACATGCATAAAAATTGTTCGTCTAACTTGCTGGTTTCTGCAACGGTTTTTAGAACATGGTTTGCTGTTCCAGAAATGGTGAGAAGATGATGATCTCCTTCAACTTTTAAATTTACATTGTTTGATGCAGAAACTTCATTGTTGTTACCCAACACTTTCACGTTGGTGTTTCTTAAAAAGAAGCATTTTCCATTATCTCCAAGATATACCAACTTAGTATTTTGATGAAATTTGCACTCAGTTTGATCTCCGTCAACGTGTAAATTTACATTGTTTGATGCAGAAACTTCATTGTTTTTACCCAACACTTTCACTTTGGTGTTCTCTAAAAAGACGCATTTACCATTATCTCCAGAATAATACAAATTAGTATTTTGATGAAATGTGCAATCATTTTGATGAAATGTGCAATCATTTTGATGTCCCACAAATTTTAAGTTAATGTTATCCAGGAAATCTCCTTGGTTTGATCCCCCTAAGATGTCCAATTTGATATTGTTTTCCAGGTGTAGGTCACCCTTCTCTGCTTTTACCTCCGCGTTAATGTTATTGAATGCCCAGAAACGAGTATTTTGAATGTCGAAGTTACAGTTTATATTGTTCTCTACATTAGGAGTGCAGGCAGCAGCGTTCACTTTTACATTTATATTATTACATGTCACCGTTCCTAAGTTATTACTGCCCATCAACAGGATGATGCTCGTGATGACGTTATATAGTGATTGTGCGTTTCCAAAACTAGTCATCTTTGCAAATTCACTTTTGAAGTGATACTTCTCAGAGTATTTAGATGTAATGCACAATGGTCCTACAAACCATATACCTTTTACCCGGTTTGTTTGAGAGAGAAACTTTTTCAAAAGAACTGATGTCAATTATTTATTCAAACGCTGAGTTGAAATAAGGAAAATGTTACCACAAGGGGGAATCATTTATTAAGGATAGATAAAATGCTTAGCTTATCGAGAAGCTTTAATGTATGTTGCTATGCGGAGTGTATTTAAGTACATCGTATTTTTTCGTTTGTTCCAGCATGCATCTTATTTCCCAACCAAAAGAGAAAAAGTTGTAGAATTAATTCTTCTAGTTATTTTGTATCACTCAATAGTCAATACCTACTCAAACATAGGCAATGCATGTAACACTACAATAATTTAACAAGGATATATTATACTGAAAAATAGCATTTATAATTTCATATTTCCATGAGATTCTTTTTTACCACTGATCCGGAACCGGTGCCGGAACCAATACCAATTCCAGAACAACCATTTCTAAGAGAATGGCACGAACCCGTTTGTCAGTTGGTTCTAATCGTGGTACACACTGTCATCATGATTTTCATGCTAACTTACCTCCAGGATTTCATGATGGATTTACTTGATGATCAGGGCAAAGCGAAAAAGAAAGCGAAGAAGTTGATGGAAGAACTGGGTCTGAAAAAATTAAAATTAACCAATCCAGAATATATGATAGCCTCCAGTTTAGTTACTCCGACGGATTTGAGTGCCAATTGGTCCAGCATTGCTGGATTGGACGATATCATTGAAAATCTGAAGCGGGCAGTTATTTATCCCCTGGAAGCCCGTAAATCAACCCACAAAAATTCGAAGTTGATCGTATGTCCCAAAGGAATATTACTCCATGGACCGCCAGGTTTCTCAGGATTTGACATTAAAATTAAAAATTAATGCATTATATTTTGTATTTAATTAATTTTAATATATTAATTGATCATTCATAGGATGTGGGAAAACTTTAATCGCTAAAGCCATGGCCAAGGAAATTAAATGTTGCTTCATCAATTTGGATCTTTCTTTGCTACAGGACAAATATTTCGGAGAGTCTGAGAAGTTAGTTAAAGCCGTTTTCACTCTGGCAGAGAAAATTCAACCGTGTATTATTTTTATCGACGAAATCGATGCAATACTTCGCACCAGATCGATTTGTGATTGTCAAGTCTCGGCAAATATGAAAACACAGTTTATGACCTTGTGGGACGGTTTACTTACAGAACCAGAAAAAGTCATCATTATTGTAGGAGCTACAAACAGACCGGCTGATGTGGATAAAGCAATTCTACGAAGATTGACAATCAAAATGCATATCCCGTTGCCAGACCTTGCTCAAAGAAAATCCATTTTGGAAGTGATATTAAAAGACGAAAATCTCGACTCAAATGTTGACCTTGAAAAACTTGCAGAGAAGACCGACGGATTTTCAGGATCAGATCTAAAAAATATGAGCCAAAGTGCAGCGATTAATTGTTTGAAAAAGAATCAAATGGAAAATGTTGAAAACAAGACAGTTTCTCCGGAGGATGCAAACAGAGTCAAGTCAGTGGGTGTGCAAAGCGATGAGTCCTTGAAACCAAAGCATGCTAATTTTTTACATCCCTTTGTCGGTTTTATTAGTATTCGAAGTAATTCAAGGGCCGGAAATGAGGATGATGAGAATAATAATAATGCTATTTGGTTCAGTCCCATATCCATGGAGGACTTTGAAGTAGCCATCCAAAATGCACACAAGGCTAAAGAACTTCTTAACAACATTTGGTAAACAATTTCATGTACATCCAAAGAAGAACTTTCATAACTTTTCATTGCAAACTTTCAACCGTCCATTTGTATTGTATTCGCTTGTGCACACAATTTATACTAAAGTAATAAAATAATCATTGTCTTTCAAAACAATTCCGCTGGGCCTCTATTATCCTTCTGTGTTTGGATATAACATTTACAGATTTGTTAGCATGCTCACTGCATCCCAAAAATTCTAAACTCGTTTAAAATAACTCGTTAGTACATATGATGTTTCATTTTCAATTTTAACTTACTACTTTTATGAAAATACAATTCCAATGCGATGTAAAGCATTAAGACTTGTTAAATTCTATCATTCTCAGTTGGAGGATCCTAAATACACACTGAGATATGAAATAGTGTGTTTAATAATATAAACCAATTACATTAAACTCTTTAGTGTTATCCTTTTATTATATTCAAAGCATCAATTCAAATTATTAACATGTAACATGTAACATTCTATAGGATCCTGGCAAAACAATTTATTTAGGTTTCGTACCATATTCTCAATTCTAACAACAATTTAGGACTTGTGTAATAATTATAGCTTTATTTGAAACAAAGCCTTGTTATAGTGGTGGATCAAAACCAAGCTGATTAGAAATCATTGGATTTAATAATATCCTCTTTGTTTTTGGTTGCTGGTAGAATATCCGTGTCCGTGTCCATGTCCGCCAACATATCCAAGTCCCTTGTAACCTCCTGGGGTCCGGTGTACCTTTGCATGGAATCCTGAATGATCTGCGATGTATGTGACGGTTCTGACAGAACCACCGGGTTCCACTAAGGAATATTGTCCTTTTACAACATTTCCATCTCTAGTCTCGTGTTGCTGCTTCATATCTCCAGTTTTCCCATCATTTACAGCATATGCAAATGCATACTTTGCTGGAGCCTTTAAAAACGCGTAAAATTCCATAAAAATATCAAATTTTAATCTATTTCTCTCGATTAATAAATTAAATGTGGAATACTTACGTAGCCAGCATTTCCATAGCCATTGTACCCGGCATTTCCGTAGCCATCATACCCAGCATTTCCGTAATAGCCATTTCCTCCATGAGCGTATCCATGAATTCCATTATTGTGTCCATGTCCTTTTTGGTAACCTCCATTGTATCCAGCATTATAAGGCACCACCTTTTGATGAGCGTACCCTGTTTTGCATAAAACGAAAGGGAAGGCTGCAGCCACCAACAGAACGATGATCACCTGTAAAAATTTAAAATGCAAAATAAATTTGAGAATTTCAAACTTCAATCCGAAAATTCCTACTTAAGTTACATGAATTAAAGTCTTGATATTTTTACCTTTAACATTGCAAATGCTTATAGGTAAAATATAACTTAATAATATAAAATATTAAATTCAAGTTGAAATCTAAGAAATTTTATGTTTGACAGGTTGAGACGATTAGAACACGTATTGATAGAAACAATGAATTGATGGAAGTGATTGATTTTTGTAAATGTGTGCCGACTTATATATACAAACAGAAAGAAGCCGGCGAATTGATTTGTCGTCTTATTATTAATATTTGTATTGTAACAAATCTGTAGATCATATATTGACAATCGCGTGTAAAAGTGACAGCAATTTGATTTTTAAGTATAGTTGCCAGTTGGTAATGCATCATGCGGAACAATATATATTATTGTTACCTATGAATGAATGCACAGTTTTTATTGAAAAATTGCACGATGACATTATTGCGGTATTATGTTTTATATACGACTCTGCATACTATTATACCTACTTACCAATGGTGCATATTGAAAACAAAAGGTCCAATTTCTTTACTAAAATCATATTAATGTAAATGTATTTGGTAAATTCATTGATACCTGTACTCTTTAATAAAGTAACACGTGCAGGAGGAAGTGGCATTTGCCTTATGATTATTGAAAAGTGTGACATATCATTTAGTTTTTACCTTAGGCCTTGCGAAATAGAAACAAGTCAAGTTGCTCCGTATAACAAATGCTTTAAATAGCTCATGCTAAATCTTTCCAATAATTTTTTACTACGACCACTATGCATAAAATATACATATTGCAGCATATATGTGTGGAGACATTTTGTTAATGCAAGTTAAAAACAGCAGCATTACCTTTTAAGTTGACTTTTTACGACAAGTCAATTAATTCCCTAGAATATTCTTGCAGGTTGAATTACTTGATCCATTTAACAGGAGGTAGGTAATCCAAAGCAGTATACAAATAGTATAGTATTGAATAATAATTTGCAAATATATTTTCTATATATTAAAATTCACCAACGATATAATATACACAGAGTATAGTAAGAGTATGTACATACTTTAGCACTACGGGAGTGTTTATTACTATTTATTACACATTTGTGTGTATATTTGTATTATTCAACTGTGTAATACTAATGAATGGTATGTGTAGTGAAATTGTAAGTTATTAAATTAAAATATTATTACTAACAATGATTCTGTAGTAGATATTTGATATTTACAACAAGAAACTAAAAACTAATCTATTCTTATATACATAGATTGCTATATAACTATTTATACTGTGCAGATTCAATCTATGTATAAAATATTTGTAGCTTACGTTTAATACGAAATTTATCGCGTATACATACGAGTAATGTATATACCTATGTAAATGCTCGTGAAGGAACGAGTATTATTTTACTGCAAATAATATCAGCGAGGTACACAGACAGAGTTAATAAATGTACTTTCCCTTTCCTGTTGCTCGTCTGTGAACCATATCCGCGTATGCCGTAACACCAAACCACGCCACATCAGACATGCATATACCACTCCATTATATTTAATCCACTACTAACTAAGAAAAACAAATGTAATAACGTAATACTTATAAATTGCAAGAGCAGTGCAAATATATTCGCCACAAATTATATACTCGTATATCTTACACACTCACTCGCAGGTTCTTGGCTAAAACCCTCAGGCTACATATTCTGCACAGAATTACAGATTCTTATTTAATCCCATTATAGAATTAGTGGCTAAACTCTTCAAGCTATATATATATTCTACAGTGCAAGAATAAATTGATTATAATTTTTATTGCTGATAAATACTCCTATATAGCATTCTCCACAAATTAATAATAACACCAACACCAATATGATTGCATTTTCGTACACGTTACGGTTTAATTAAAGTGTACAGTGCATATAATCATCTGTAAATGTGTAGCTAAACAATGCACACTCGATTTCTACGATTTACCATTAGTAAATAATAATAACAATGCTAACACAATGATGATAATATTTCATATTGTTAAATATGTGAAGGATAAAGGTGCAAAATGAATAAATAGCAATTAAAAAACGATTGTTGCACTCGTGATGTTTACAAACACACGAAACTCGATACAATTGTTAAAAGGTCAATCCTATGCAACACGCACACTGAAGAATTCGTGGAATCAATGCCACCAGTTCTTAACATGCCTTTGCCTATTGCAATACACAATGTCTTTAAGGTTTTGAAAAAATTCTTATTCTCAATCGTAACAAATTTAATATTTGCAAAGCTATGTGAGATTTTCACTTATCCAAGTATATTTATACAGAACTGAGTTTATGTAGATTCGATTGGGGTGGTTGTAAATTGTTTATGAATTGTGTGCGTAAAATGCGTACACGTAGTATGAGGAAGGGTTATATGTATGTAAAACTGGGAATTTTATCAGAAAGAATTTATTTTATTAAATTTGATTTAAAAAATGCTTGAGAAGGACAGGACATTCAAATGAATTCGAATCTTGTGAGTAAATGATATAATTAATACGGCAGAGAAATCTTATGCCATGTAATGGTAGAGCGAAAGAAGAGGTAGCAGTATACAGGAGTGGTTAAATAAATACAAAAATACTTGCATGTGTGTGTTTACAAAAATATATAATAGGACTCTTCTTTACTACATGCATTTAGTCTCTAACATTCCAACAGATATTCACGGAACAGTTAACAAGATCACAATTGCAATGTGGTGTTGGTAAATATGATTTGAGGAAATCTTTTAAAAATTGAGTTTAACCGATGATTCCACGTCCAACAAGACCGGCACCATATCCGAGACCTCCGAGTCCGGCACCATATCCGAGACCTCCGAGTCCGGCACCATATCCGACGACTCCAGCACCATATCCGAGTCCAGCTCCGTATCCGAGACCGGCACCATATCCGATACCTCCGAGTCCAGCACCATATCCGACTCCAGCTAATCCAAGACCACCATATCCGGCACCGACGGCGGCAACGGGAACGGCTCCAACTCCAACAATGCCACGGGCATGGACTAAGTCTTGGCTGTAAGAGGAAACGGTGTTAAGTCCATCACGGACTTCAACGGCTTGCTTGTTGTCTCCGGTGATTCCATCGCTATAAAAATTAAATTACAATTCAATTTTGATTCATTTCATTCAATCAACTAAAATTCGGGAAATTTTTCTTTTGCTTGGATGAAAAAGTAAATTTGCTAAGAAATAATAATTCTACTTACGAAACTCCGTATTGGTATCCGTATCTTGGGTAGGCCTGTGTAAAAGAAATAAATTCGGGGTTTAATTTACAATGCTCGAATTTAGCACGATTTGAAATTATTTAGATTCTTCAGGTTTTTTTCTTCATAAATATTATACAGGTATGGTTTGAACATGGATTGGTATTGAATAATCTTCTACAATATAAAGTTAATAAAACTCACATAGACATCTCCGACGAGTCCTCCGATGGCTCCAGCGTGAGCGGAGACTCCCATCATGACGACGGCCTATAGAAAACGAAAAAACCGAATTGTAGGTATTATACGATTCACAATTGAACGAAATATAAATTCACCCACTGATTTTATAAGTAAAAACTGATTTTTCTCCGAAAAAAAGAATAAATGATTCTTACAAGGATGATAGCGGACTTGATGGCCATTTTAATGGATTTGGTTTTGGAGAGGAGAAGAGAGAGAGAGAGAAATAGTCAAGTAGAGACGATTGAAGCAAATATGAGACTGATAATAATAAAGTTAATCCTGGTGTATTTATATTTTGTTTTACTAAGTGAGTCTTTACCAGACTGTACTTGGCTTCAACTCATTTCCTTCAATTTCTTACATATCGAGTCACTTGACTCGGCTCGACACAAATCGCTAAAACATGGCAAAACCATGGAATTCATTATGTAAACTGCATGCAAGACGAGTCAACAAAGCTAAACATGTGTACAATCGTGCCGTGTGGAATTTCATGTATATAAAATGTATTGAAATAGGTACACGGAGAAGGTACTCTAAAAACTTACTAAGTATTCACAGTAGCAACAGAATACAATGGCAATAATTATAATTGAATAAGTAATATGCAATAATCATAAAAATACCTTTGTGTGTTCACCGGTGGCTCGCAGAGAGCGATGCAATGAATGTTGAACAACATTTGTAACTGATAAAAAAGTTTTGTTAAGCAAAACACTCGAGTAGAGCTGCTGTGACTTAATTGTGTGAGGATACCTTAAAAAGATACAGCATTCATTGGCTTATGATTATTACTACCAATAGTGCTACATACCTACTCAGACAGATAATGCTACACAATAACGTACAATGCAATACAATGCACGATCAGGTCATGTCAAGTCAAGCCAAGCCAACAACAAATCTGAGCCAACACTCTGCTTCATAATATTTTACTCCTATAATAAAAGACATTAAGACCACATAGCAGGGCAGTAGTGTGTACATCATTATCTCACTTAGATTTTTATATAACAGTTATTAGCGTATTATCAAAATTACGCAACGAATAAAAACTAAGTTGAAGTAATTCCCCTATGAGATTTCCACGTTACAATTTGAGAACGTTTACCAGGCTGTACTTATACTAAGTTGTTATGCCCAGCGTATATATTAGTATTAATTAAGTATTCTTTTTAATAAAGGAATATATATAGGCATTTTCTTTGTGTGTGCATATTATGCGTATTTATTTACATTGTCCCATTTACACAGCAATTTACACAGCTGTGAGAATGCAGTAATAAAATTAGTAATGTGAGAATATTGTAAAAGAAATGTTTGTAGGTAGCAGTTTACTATCCGTTTAATGTTACATCGATGTTTACCTCTCGTATCGTTATAAACGATTTATTTAGTCGACCGTGGCATGTCATGTCAGCTAGCCAGAATATAACTCATATTATTATATACTAGTAAGTGTAACAGTTACAGTACACATATAGGTAGAATTGCTGAAAATCCAATATTTTTCATTTTTAGAAGATTATTATATAGACTAGTAAAGAGAGACACGTGAATGCAATAAAAATTTGTAAGATTTATCTGTGTTTAGCAAGAAGTGTGCTAAACTGCTCATTGCAATTGCAATTTGTAATGCAAATGGTATTCCTAGGATTTTTAATTACTAAAAAGTACCTAAAAATTAATACACTTGCAGTTTGCAGAAAGGTATGAACCGTGAATGAGTAAATAGGTGTGTTTTCATTATCTAATAATAATAATAAAGATACTTGAGGATTTGATGCAAAAGGTTTGCTAAGTCAATAGGGATTTTTTTATTGGACCATTAACCACAGTAGAAACAAATAATAGTATAACAATGGAAGCAGAGAGAATTGCCTATAAAATTGAAATTCGAAAATGTAAGTAAGTAGGTACTATTAGCAAACTCTACTAGGGATATCACAACAATGGTACTTGCAAGATTTTTTTAACAGTAGTACTGTGTTACAAATTGCATTTCTATATTATTATAGTCACCTAATTACTTAGAGGAAGCGGAAACCCATTGGTGCTTGAGGTGATGTGATAAGACCCTATAGCTCATAACGAGATTGAATATAATAGACCCACGTGCACGTGTGCATTTGCAAAAATTGATTCTTTGTAGACGATGATGCAAATAAAACGTGTAGGATCGTTGCACTGTGGTATTTACCAATAGGTACTTAAAAACTTCAATCTGTGACGTAGCAGGTTTCTAGTACATATAATAAAACCAGTTTTACTTTTTAAATCTTTGAATTTGTATTGCGAAACTACTAATCATCAAAAAAAAAGTATTTATATTTAATCCGGGTGAAAATTCTCCACTAAAAATAATACGTTGCAAAAAAAATTGCAAATCTCATAATTAAAACGTGTCTCGAATTAATTACAATTAAATAAGCCCATGCTAAGGAATGCCATACATTAAGAAATCATTTAATTATTCCTTCTGTGTAGAGATTCTACAATCTAAACTGCATCATGCCTTACTTTAAGTTATTGCTTGAGATTGTGGCAAGTTTTCATTATAATATGATTACATACCTATATGTCTGTGTGCATCTGTTCTGTTAATGTGTATATGTATGCTACTATAAGCTAGGAAAAACAATTACTAGCTTTAATTAACTTAGATAGTTTTATAGTGTAGAAATTTAAACATTTTGGCTTCACCTAACGTAAAATTTGCAATCCCTTATGCTTTTGCATACCTAGCTGTGTATCCATGCTAAAACTGTTTAATGTGTAGATACTTATTTGTTTAACGTGTATAATTATTGCTTATAGGGATTTACAACAGTAAAGTACATTTTCGTAGTTAAAGTTGAAGTTATATATACTTTTACTTTAGATCTAAGGAAGTGTGACTCAACATGGAGTTACTTTGGTTGTAATAGACACACGTTGAGGAATGTGTGGAGCAGATTGCAAACTGACTGTATATATTCCAATTGGTGAAATCAATTACTTTGCTACACTCTTCGCACGATCGTACAACCAGATAACACGTGAAAAAGCTGTTCTGGCACTAACTAAAAATAATCATACATTAATACACACATATAAAGCGTATATAGTATATGGATAGCCCACACCTACCTTAATGCATTTATACAGCTATAATTACGTTAAAAGTATTTACAGAAGCTAAAATGTTGATCCGATCTTTGTTTTGTGCACTAATCCAGTTATGTGTGTATGAATCATACACAGATATTTGTTATTTATACCTTTACACAGTAAGAAGTGTTTATTTCATTACAGGGTTATTTACTTTAGTGTAGTGGTAGGTCTGTAACCACCTTGTAACTTTATATAATGGTTTAAATCAGAGAATGCTTATTATAGTTATGGGCTATATATAGTACTTAGGTATACGTGAATGTAATGAATGATGTAAAGTAGGGAAATAAAAATTTGATAATAATGGTAGACGTAACTCAGCTGAGTTTTACATCAGAAAGGAACTGTTATGTATGAAAACTTGGTTAGTTGGATTATGAACATGAACACGCATGAAAGTTGCACTTGTTTTAATTTACATTGAGAGAACAATGAAAATTGGCGAGGAATGCTCGACCGTGGTTGTTAATGAAAAAGAAATTAAAAATGGAAATGCTATGAAGAGAAGGAACTTTGTGAGTCTAATTATTTGGTTGCAGCAACATTGAGGGGCCATACTGTTTACTACACTGTAAAGTGTTTATAGTTTCTTAAAAGAAAATTTAAGAATTTTTTTCTCATCATTTTCTTTAATTAACTGGGAATGTAGGTTTGTAAACGGTTTCGTTTTCTGTACATGACCCTGTACCCGTATTTGTTAACTTCAGCTCTAGGGTACATGCTAAAACAATATAATATGTATACCACGGACATTTTCATAAATTAAATTCTTATCTTCAGGATGTCAAGTACATGCCATGATACATTTATGGTATATTATTGTTATATATACCTATTCTATATGCAACATAATATATTATAATTATTCTGCAACAAGATGTACTATAGACAAGATGTATGAAATACTGATGTCTTTCTTTCCTTGTGTTGACATGACCTGATGTAAACAACAATGGAGGTGATAATGAAATCTGTATGGTTATCAGCGCATAAATTTTGGCAATTACAATGCTTTTGGGAAATAATTGTGGGTCAACTTCTCACTTGACTTCAAGTCTCAAATTCTATACACTGTAAAAGTATAATAATTAGTAAGCACGCTCTTTTTATCTTTCAACTTAATTAATTATACTGGTAAAGGTACAGTGTATGTATAATGTATATGTATACCTTTATATACTTTATTATACTAAAACCACCCTTAAAAGTCATTTTCAATAATTAATCAAATTACCACTGCCCTTTGTATACTAAATACTACCTATACCTTTATTTACCTACACAAAGAATATTACTAAACGAAATGATTTGTGGCACGTGTATTATATTTCATATCTAACTAGTATATCTATTTGTGTCTATGCAATGCATTAGCCTTCTTAACAATTAAGTCTATTATGTTGTCATTATATATTATGCACCAATTAATGTCTAACCTACAATTTTACAGACAAAATATGTGATTGTATCACCATATTCCATTTACACGTGCATAAGCTTAGTGTGGCTAATTGTATACCACACAGGATTTGCAATGGGCACCTGAGATCAAGGTGGGAGTATTACAAATACTAATAATAGGTATACGGAAAATACTTCTTACACAGAGCATGGCATAGTAAATGGTATACGTTAAATGTAACAGGAGTATAGTGTGACTAAAATTCTTCTAGTGAAATAAGATATGCACCAACAGTGTACAATTATGATACTTTGTTACGCTGTAGGTGCAGTTTACTCTTGTTTGCTCAATGAGATATGCAGACTATTGGGATTAGTGCTTTTGATTATGTAACCAACCAAGCTAACCCTAGTATATAAACCAAAAATTCTAAATCTTTATTCACCAATCTTGGTTTGGTGATCAGAGCAACTACACTCTACATACTATTGCTGTAAGTAGGAAATGCAAAACGATCATACTACAAAAGACGAGAATTTTAATATGAATTTCATTTATTTGTTACATTTACATACCCATACTGTATATTATGAATCTGCAAGTAGAAATTCCCCTACACAAACATATTCAGATGTAAGACATAAACAAAATGTAAAACGGTAAATACTTCTTGAAATTCGGGTACAATGAATTTTTTACTTGAAGTTGTAAATTGGATAGGCAATAATAATATTTGTCTTAAAGAGGAATAGAAAGAGTTTATGATAGACTCATAATTTTTGAGTGGGTTATAAAGACCCAAACACTTACAATCTTAATCTAAATTAATACAAGTCCGAATAATTATACACTTCAAAATTAAGGCTTTGTCGTTTTTAAGGTCAGATAATCCTCAAACCATTTTTACTAACAAAGCTGTTAGATTTCCAGTTAACTCTGCCTCATAAATTTACATGCAGTGATGGAATCTGTATTTTCAATTAGTTGTAAAAAGTTATTCCGCTGCCAATATTAATTATGCTACAGGCATGCAATTAACGAAATAATTTAAATTGTATATCTGCTGTAGTAAATTCTGTAATGCTTCGTTCTATACAAAAATGACGACTAAGGTAAATGACTTGGTTTAATCATTATTAACATCTGTTGGATTCATTTGAGATTATTTTCGAATGGGTAAAACTGAATTGTGATAGTGATTTATTTTAATCTGCTGTAATAAACTAAAAACCTGAAATTAGTCTAAATTTGCCATTTCTAGAGTAGCAGCAGTAACCTAAGGTTAACACACACAATTAAAGCAAGTGTGTAATAATAGTAATGATTATTCATATGTGTACTTGTAATTAAGTATGCCGTATTGATGATTGTTAGTAAATGAAGTGTATTAGCAAGTGCAACTGCAAATAATTCGCGTTAATGCATTAATAAGGTTAGTATTTGATTATCCCATAAAGCGTAAGCAATGAGTTTATAGCACAATCTCATAATTTTCTCAAACTACTCTCATTTGTATCCCTATCTTTAGAAAATAAGCTATAAAGCAACTTGCTAAAGAACATAAATCAGTATTAGGGCCTTACTAGTATATGCAGTGTTTACAATCTATACATACTTATAATATTGTAAACTGACAACATAATAATATGAAAATGAAAAAATCCTGTAACGAACGAACTCATTAGAACATTATTCATTCTCTTGTGTATAATATGAATGTTCGCATTCACAAAGGGATAATAATATTAAAAAGGAGTTCTTAATGGTTTAAAACATCTAACAAGGCACACAGAACAAGTTAAATTGTATTCTAATATCTTTTTATGCTGATATCAATACAGATTCCAACACGGTACACTTTATGTTACGAACAATCGAGACAAACAAAGCAGCTCGTGTATAATCTTACATAAAGCCGAGCTGATATTCTGCACTACAAGGATTATCGCTTTGAGAATCTTTCCCATAACACACACACGCTGATAACTACAAATAAAAGCGAAAAGTCAATTTCTTTGTGATTTATAAGGTAGCGAATGAACGTTTTCTTCGTCAAATTTGCACTCACATTAATTTATACTACTCGCATTATTATGGCTGAGCTTTAATGTAGCAACGTACATTATTACTAACAAGGCAATCCTTACAACACAGCTTCACATATTATTATACACACAATAATAATATTAGCAAGTCTAAAATGAACTACACTGTGTAAAATTATATACTTAAAACGAATTAAACACTATACTTAAAAATGAGCAAAGGAAAATGCACGTTTACCTTTGCAGATAAATATTACGTACAGAAAATAATTATTAAATATCAAAGCGTTTAATCGATCTACCTTTCCAATTAGTTACCCATGTAATAATATGCTCCTTCTTTCTTAAGCCGACCATTGTAGTCTTCACTCATGTACAAATCTACAGATGAATATCATCAGACAATTTAACTTTTAACAATTGTTGTACAGAAATAAATGAATTTAATTAGGAATATAAAATAATATGTAGTATGTATAGAAATATGATATTTTACATGAAAAATGGGTTTGGACACACTATAGATTCAATTACAGCATTTTTGACGTAGACATGAACTGAAATTCTACAATGTGAAGTTTTACTTCTTGATGGTACCTGATATTCGTTTATGTGGAACATTTCCTATACCGGAAAGATACTGTTGTCTTCCTTGACTTTATACATTTAATACTTACTTGGACACACGTAGAAGGATACTCGAGAGCGAAACTGACTTTAACATTAATAAATTATTGCCGGTAAGGTTGCTGCGTTTTTGGACTTTGATTTTTTAAACACATTAGTTCCACTGACGATGATGGTAATACAATTTCGTTTTATACGTACGTACGTTCGTATACATTCTTTAATGTAGCTTAACACTGTAGTTAAATTTTAACTCGTATAAATACTTACTGTTCACAGAAAAAAGAGTATTGCATATTATGCATCGTCGTAATAATAATTATGAAATGCACGCAATAAAAAGTGCAGTCAATTAATATTCAAAATTATGATTTCTAATTTGATGTGGGAAAAGTTCGAATTTGAAGTGCATTAAATGTGGGAATTAAATTTCATGTGTAATACTAACACACAAACCATTAGCACTTTCGTTCCAAAAAGTTAAATGTGTGTGTGTGTTTAGTATATTAAAGTTTATACCTAAACGTTTGTTTATTGCATGTGGAACTTGGTGAAGTCTACCTTTTGGCAATGATAATCAAATTTTACGTAATAGCAGGGAATTAAATTATTATTTTCTCCTCGTTTCCGATGTCTTAAGTGGGTTCGCATTGAAGATTGCGTGCAAGGATACACAAAAATACCAAAGCGTAATAAATTGCCCTACACCTTCTCTCAGGAAATTTTTACTTTGCCAATATTGTATTTATAGATTTGATAAAAATCTCCCGTCTTCAGTGTGTGTATTGTTAAATTGGAAAGGAAACTAGTACCTTTTAAACGTTTTATGGCTTAAAAATAGCTTTTAACTTTACAGATTTACTACCTGTAGCTAAAAATAAAATCATTTTGGCTCCTACAACCAATTATTAATGTATTAATGTTTCTTTCCTGTGTATAATAGACTACTATCGTAGTTTTCAACTGCTTTGAAAATTAACGTTATGATATGACACAATAGATACAACAAATACATATAGAATAGGGTATGTTTTCTATGAACATGATAAGGTTACTAGAATTGCTTTGAGTGTGTAAAAATTATTCGACACAAGTTGTAGTATTTTACGTAATATAATATGTACAGCTGAAAACAAGAAAGAACACAAACAAGTACATTCACTTTTTATTTGCAAAATTAGTTGATAAAAATTTCCATCTAATTTTCTAAAACCATTTTATTTGATGACAGTTTGAAATGGCTACTGCTCAACCATCTGCTTAATTACTGTGTGTAAAAATTGCATCGAAAGTCAAAGCCAGACTTTATTGGTAGTAAGGAGAGTATCCGGTTTAAAATGATACAATAAAGGTAGTAAACGCAGCAAAACAGCAAAGACACGTCAATTAGCACATAGAGATAAAAATAATTGCACCCAAACCACGCAATGTGGTTTATTAAGCTGAAAATCACTTTGAGATAAAGGCCAATGCAATTGCAAGGCATAGGCCTAGGCCTAATTTTAACAATTTTGCTAATGATATTGAAAACAAAAGCATGCAAAACCATATATACCTATAGAATTTTATACTACACCGTAGGAATTGTATCGAATCGAATTAATAAAAAGGAAAAATCACACGAGAGATGTGTATCTCATCAGTCGGTCGAATTCAACTTCAGAAATCAGATATTGTATACAGTGATAATATTATTATTATTTAGAGAATTACCAGCAGCAGATTGTAAATAATTCTGTTAACATTGGTTTAACTGGTCAGTGCACTTAAACTTGTGTCTGTACTTGGACTTTTACACAGTTACACATGTAGTCGCACGTTAAGACTAACTAATTGTATGTTGTGACGATATGCTATACTGTGGTTGCACTTTTTACCAAGATTTCCATTAGATATAAAGAGAGTGCCTTTAGAAATGAAGTGTGTGTGCATTCTTTCCTTGCAAATAATATCATTAGTGTTACAGTGTTATTGTTTGGATGCGTTATCGTTTCCACCATCATTTATAGTTTTAATCTGATTGATCGCATATTATTAAGATGTACAAGTTTATTACTGTAGGTCTAGGTATACCTACTCTGATCGACTCTCAGTAATAAATCTTTATACTTGGAATGACACAATAATAGAAATTACTTTTTAAGTAAAATAATATCGTAAGCTTTAAGCTTATTACATTACAGATTTCCCACTTGTAGTTGTAAAATCAGTTTATTTATAGAATGCAGTAGTAATTTTGGGTTTCTTATGCATGAAACATTAAAGTAAGTTTATTATTACCTACACTCAATGTTATAAGTTAAGTGAGTTAATAATAAATGCTACTAAATGATTAATGATTAAATACCATAAAGATTCTTACTAATTGTTAGTAAACACAAAACTTAATGGACTAATGGAATGATATTAAATTGCAGTAGTGTAGGTAAATATTTTCCCTTGAGCCCACATGACCATTGCAGTTAATGTTGTATGCAAAAACATATTACGGTAAGATCTTACTTACATATCTCTAGCAAAATTATTCTTGACCGTAACACTGGTTCTCGAGTAACCTCGGTCAGTACAGTGATACAAAGGGATAAGCTAAGTAAACATTTTAAAGGTTGTGCTTGACATGTCTTAACATTAAAGCATTTAAAATTGATTTTAAAGTAGTTTTTAAACACTTCGCATATGTTTACAGTAGTAATTCTTGTACGTTTTTATACTAGTCAGATTTATAGGCTTGTTATTGGTAAAATAGTAAAAAATATCCACAATACATAGCACTTACTAATATTTTATTGTAGAAAGTACACTTTGAAAATGTTAATTGTGGTAATAACCCTATTGCCCATATACATATGAATAATAATAAAACGTGCATTTGTACAAGTACTGTATATATAAAGATAAACGCTTCAACTTGTTTTATGTACAGTTTAATGCATTTATGTGCGATTTTCATCTTCATCGTTTTTATATCTTACATATCGTTATGATGTTATAGGAAGATACAGAAGCATTGCATGGGTTTACGTTCAACTTTGTTGATGATCTCTGACTGGGTTACTTCAGCAAATTCACATCAGAAAGGTTTACTCAGCAAACTAAAGCACCAAGGCACAATGAACTATTTACCTACAATATTGCACACACTTGCACTCTATTAAACTACTATCAAAATTGCAAGCTGTATATTTATGAGCGCATTGGTATTGGGTGGGCAAATACTGTATATAGTCGTTTCTGAGCTGAGTGTGCATCTTTAGTAATATGATTTTATATGAGCCATGTGTAAAAGCAGTATAGTGGTAATCTTATTTATTTTACGGTTAGTGACCACAGAAGAGCTACACTCGACTTTTGTAAATTTCATGATTCTATGTAAGTATGTAAGTGATGCTTTTGCTTTCAACGGCCTTCCAATTCCTGTCCACAAGCCACAATTGTTTTTTTGTTTAAAGTGATGCGTTAGCGTTAAAATGAACTCGCTTAAGTAGTCATGCATTTTGTATTAAGATTGTAAGTGTAACAGTTGGTGTAGACAAATTATGATGGATGAACTATGTATGTAGTTAGTATGAGTATGAGCTTTAATTTGCTTTATATTATGTAGCAGTAACAGTTGAAGAGACAAAAGATTATCGTCTTAAGGAATGAAATGAATAATGATAACTGGAAATAGAATTCTGTAAACACGTGTAAAAACATGTCCTATGATAATTGTATATGCACAATTAGTTAAATTGAAAAAGAATTCTAGGATGATTCACTTGAATTAATTGAATAGTTACAAAAATGCATCTTATCTTCATCTTCGCATCAGTCTTGAATGTATAATTAACTCACTTTATTGACACAGTTAACTGTACAAGATTCTTACAACGACACATTTGTAAAATGTACATAATATTTGTGGGCACAAAGTTCATACTGCATTTTTAAATTAAATTATACGATCACACTTTAACTAAATGCAGTTAAGTACCTAAAACCTAATGTACCTATATGTACTTAAGAAGATTATTTCGTGTTAATTTTCAAATTTTTGTTCATGGAGAAATAATGGTTTCAAAGGTTTTGTTCATATAGCTAGGTAAAAGTTTGTAGTTGATATTTTGTGTTTGCTATGAAATGGATATTTTAATTCACCAGGTTCTAGAGCAAAGTTGTTTAGCTTCTATGATTTTGATCATTTCCTCTTGTAAATCTTGCATGGATATGGGACGAATGGTCATAAGAATGTTGTTTCCATTACTTGCATCTTCTTTCTTCGTATCGTCAGATTTTTCCAGGGTGGGGACAATTTGTATTCGTAAAATAATACAGAAAATTGTTTTCATGCTCTTCACCAAAAATAGCAGTCCTTTTCTGGTCCGCAATGTTTTCCGGTAAACAAACTGGCGCAGGTTATGGGTCCTCCCCAATTGTTTCTTTGAATTTTCGTCAGATACGTGTGACGCGTCGTTGTTTCTAGTAACCATTCCTGCTTCGATTCTCAATTCATCTCCTTCCAAGCAACTGATCGCTGCACTTCGACACATATCGTTCAGATCTGACCCCGAAAAGGTTTCAGTCATGTTCGCCAGTTGCTCCAAATCAACATCCGGTCCAAGTTTCTCATCCTTCAGAATCAAATGTAAGATATCTTTCCTTTGTTGAAAATTTGGCAATGGGACATTTATTTTGGTGGGCAATCTTCTGAGGATTGCTCCATCTATATCCCCCGGTCTGTTCGTAGCGCCCATGATAATAATTGTTTTACTCGCATCTGTCTCCAAACCGTCCCATAATGACATAAATTGTGTTTTCACCATGTCAAAATTTTTGTTGTGATTCTGACCAGATCTGACACACAGTAGTGAGTCGATCTCGTCAATGAAAATAATACACGGTTGAATCTTCGCTGCGAGTGTGAAAATTGCCTTAACAGATTTCTCAGTTTCTCCCCAGTATTTTTCAAATATCGAAGAAACGTCCACATTCAGGAAACAACACTTGCTTTCTTTGGCCATGGCTTTTGCAATCAAAGTTTTCCCGCATCCTATGAATGATTAATTAATACTTTAAAATTAATTAAATATAAAACATAATGCATTAATTATTTTTAACTTTAATTAAATGCGAAACTTGTCAAATTCTGAGAAACCTGGCGGTCCATGGAGTAGAATTCCTTTCGGACTTTGAATCAGTCCAGAATCTTGTTTTACCGTTTGAGGAGCCAATATTGGATAAAGGACACTCTTCTTTAGTTTGCCGATGATACCTTCTAACCCAGCAACATTTGACCAGCTCACTTTTAACTGAGAAGGAGTGATAATGTTCGCAGCCATGACCTTTTCATAAGCATTCAGTTTTAAATCTTTCAATCCCAGTTTCTCCAGCAAACTATGTGGAACGCTCTTTGATTGATCATTTAGTAAAGTGTCCCCCAACGATTTCATCCGATATATCAGTGTAATTATAATTAATATTAAAATTGCTAAAAGTATTGTCTCCAGGATAAGTTTTAGTGTTTGAATAGTCTGAAGAAAATATTCATCTTCGACTTGTTCCTGTGTCTTTGATTTGTTGAAAAGAGACAGCGAAAATGAAAAAGCAAAACCATAGCCGAAAACCATATCGAACTATTTTGGCAATTGTCAGTCTTGTATTTTCGGTCTATCGGTCTTGGAACTGTTGGATGGAAGTTAGAACTTGGAACTGCTGGATGGAAGTTGGAACTTGGAACTGAAACATTGGATATCTCTGATCTGGTTTTGTCACTTCAGTTCAGTCGATTAGAAAATATGGTAATAGAGTTATGAGGTTATGACATCAGTAATGTGTTTGATGGGGTTATTCCTAAAATTAATTTTTCTCCAAGGCAATAATATTATTAATAATAATAATAATTCATTCAAGGGTGAAAGAACATAATATGAAATATTTTGCAAAAAAATTATGCAAATTATGCAAAACATTCTACACCTTTATCATATTATTCTTTATAAAACACTTTAATCCACTAAACTTTGACCTGCAAGAACATTTAAAATTACACTTTATTTTGTTTTGTTTTAATTTTTGAATACTATTCATGTAATGTAATTTAATTATGAGTTATAACTATAAATCATCCTGTATGTATAAAGTATGACAGTGATTGTTTCGTTTCATCCGCATCCAAATGAATAAAGGATTTCCTCCAATGTAATCTGGTGATGTCATAAAAACAAAAATGTTGGATATCAATAAATGCTTTTAAACAAGTTGAGATTCTAAATGGATTAAAAATGTAGAAGATTCAGAAGATCTTACGAATATGTAGATGTAGGGACGTAATTATGCCCAGTTAACATTACATAATGCTTTAGCGTCGTTGACACCCAGAATGGCGTTTATGAGGTCTTGCATGGAAAAAGGCCGAGCACTAATGATGGTTAAATCTCCTTTTTCTTTCTTTTCCTGCAATTTCTTTACTTGAGGAAATTGATAGTGTAAAATAGAGTACAAGAGAGATCTTCTGGAAATAACCGAAGCGACTTTAGCCAATGGATTGAATGGGTGCACCTGAAGTTCATTTTTACTGGAATTTTCAGAAGCAATCATTGAGTCAAGGGGTTCAGACGTGACCCTACTTTCATCTTCGAGACAGTTTATCCCAGCCTCTCGGACAATATCCTTAAGATCCGAGCAAGAAAATCCTTCTGTGATTTCCGCCAATGCTTTTGTATCCACATCATCATCCAATTCCTCAGTTTCCAATAACAAATCAAGTACTTGCTTTCTCTGTTCAAGATTGGGCAGTGGAATGCTTATTTTCAACGGCATCCTCCTTTTGATCGCATTGTCGATTTCTGCTGGTTTATTAGTGGCTCCCATAATTATTACCGTTTTACTTGCATCCGTGATTAATCCGTCCCACAATGTCATAAATAGTGTTTTAGCTCTCATGGTCACTTCATGGTCGCTGCGTGATCTTGTACCCAACAATGAGTCGATTTCATCAATGAAAATTATACAAGGTTGAACTTTTTCTGCTAGTGTGAAAACACCTTTGACATTCTTTTCAGAGGTGCCAAACCATTGGCCAAATAAGCTGGAAACATCAATGTTTATGAAACAGCATTTGACTTCCTTGGCTATGGCTTTAGCTATGTGCGTTTTTCCACATCCTATAAATTATTATATCACAAAATCAAAATTAGTTAAGTATTACAATACAATGCAACATTTTTAACTTTAATTGTCAAATTCTGATGATAAACCTGGCGGTCCATAAAGTAGAACACCCTTGGGACAGGAAACAGCTTTTGAGTTGAACTTTTTGGCCATCAAAGGGTAGATCACATTCTTTTTGAATTTTTGTATTACATCATCTAATCCAGCCACATCACTCCAAGACACATCCAAATCTTCGGGCAAAATTATATTTTCTAACAAACGAGACTCGTACTTGTTCAAATTCAAACTTTTAAGATCCAGTGCAGCCATTATCTTCTTTTTTCTAGACGAACTGAATAAATCGGTATGTTCACACAGTTCACAGAGAAAACTAAACAATGTTACGGTTACAACAAATACGATGAATTGATGAAAAAAACTAAAAAAAGAAGGAATCCAATATATTACTTTAAAAAGTAAATCAAGTAATTCAACAGCCATTTTAGCTACTCCTCTTCAAAATTCAGCTATCTGATTCTGATTGCACAAAATTCAGCTCAGCTATGGTGTTGGTGTTTTACAAATACAAAGTGTGCGAAACCCTTCAGAACTAATCGCTGTGAAAAATATTTTCATTTGCTCTCTACAAGCAGCAAAAACAAAGTAGCTGGCGCTACATAATAAAGATGAATAGGATGATGAACACTCAATATGACATCTGTAAGCAACAAAAATACCAGGAAATTGTTCTACGTGGTTCTACTACTACTTACTACTACTACCATGGACGTATCTAGGTACCTACGTATGGGGCTACCGCCGGACTTGAGTCCCTCCCAGATTCAGGAAAAAAGGGGTTTTGTGGCAAGATTTGCAGTCTTTGGCTGCATATTTTGTCATTTTTTGCCTCAGACGGCTCGAGCCCGAGCCCCCCCCCCCCC